>JASEVX010000004.1:42837099-42980620 GCA_031761405.1 Serripes groenlandicus
TGCACAAAACGTGCAATTTCTCCTTTTGCCACAATGTTTTCCACTTTTTGTCATAGGTTATCCATTCAATTATGGAGATTTTCTATGTTTTGACAAAATACGTTGTCGTATGAGGGAAAGGGTTCAGTTTTGACTCCACTCAACTTTCTGTTTTGTCTAATGGTAACTGTTGGTTTCGTTACTGACAATTTGATAAATACTTTAGACTGAAAAGCAAGTTTCAAAAGGTTAAACTCTTTCCAGGAAAATTGCTTTTTTTTAAAACAGGGCAAACAGAAAATGAATGATAGAAATAAATTGAGAGAAATTCAAAAGCACTGAAAAAAGATGATTATTATTTCTATAATTATGAATTTTGGAAATTTGTAAAATAACCAAACGATAATGGCAATGAAAGTAGTTTATTTAGTAAATACTAAATAGGTATGATTGTGTGAATTATTTCAGTAGATTAGATAAATGTTTTGATGTGTAAAGTAGACTCGCATACTGTACCTTTTTTTTTTGGGGGGGGGGGGGGGGGGGGGGGGGGTTTACAAAGAATTAACTTCTGACAACAGTTTAAAGTGAATTAGTTAAAAAAATGCAAAGTTTATTCAAATGAATTTGTATTGCTTTAAGGTGAAAATATTTTTGCAAAAATAGAAATTCATAACCATGAGCTATTTTTCCACAATGTTTTCAAACGTTTTCTGGTATGAATTGCATCTGCATGTAAGAAAGGGTTTAATATGGCCAGAGGTGAAATATGGAATAAGAAAGAAGTAAATACTTTGATTCACCTATGTTTAAATTCTCATTGTTTTCAATGGTTTTCAATGGTTTTCAATGGTTTGCAGTCACAGGCATCTGTATCAAGGAATGGGTAAACTATTGTTTCTATTTTCTGCACAGTTTATTGAAATATTTGCAAAGATCTAAAATATTAGAAATATGCAGGAATGAAATGGTAAAAGGGTTTTCTTTTGACATGTAAATGTTTGAATCCATTGTCAGAGTAATAAAAAGGTTCTCTTCAGCAGTTGGTAAGTATGAAAATCGCTTGAACATAATGTGAATATTTATGATTGTAATAAAAAAAACATAACATCTCAATGAATAAAGAGAAATGGCCACATCTTAATGAATAAAGAGAAATGGCCATGCTCAAAGAATAGGGCTGTGTCAGATAAAAAGTTGTCTTGTGTCTGTGAATGGTAACCGTTTCCCACATATCTGCAGCAGATGACTTAATATCTTAATTCTTTCCACATACAAACAAATATGCAGCAGACTACTTTGAAAACATCTTGAAAAAAATGTGGAAATTCTCTATAAATCAGAGTATATTTATTAAATAGAATAAAAATCATTGCGGCAAAAGGAGAAATTGCTCATGACTGCAATGTTTTCAAAAGCTGTCTGTTGCAGAGGTGTCAAAAGGTGTCTATATGTTGGAAAGGGTTAAACTGTTTACTAAAAATCACCTGCTGCAGATGCATGTGTGAGGAAGAAAGAAGTAAAGATTCAAGTAAACCATGTCTGCATGTGCAAGAAAGGAGTAAATAAAGACTCCAGTAAACCTATCTGCACACACAGTCTCATCAGAGCCTTCACTGTCAAGTAGAACAAGAAATCCATGAAAGTAACTTTTTATTTGGAAAACTAGATAACAAATGTGACTCCCATCGCACTATTAGTGATTCCAAAACTGGGATGCCAAGATTCTTTTTGTTTTGCTCGATGAATCTCAATAATCTTATATCTCTAACAATAGCAACAGCCTGTACCTTATACACTTATGTTATTTCCTTTTACCAAAGATGGTTAAACTAATTCCCACATTTTCACACATTTACAGCTGACATCTTTTAAAACATTGTGTAAAAAGAGAAATTGCTTATAATGCGCAATTTCTCCTTTTGCCATAATGTTTTCAATTCTTTTCAAATATTATATTTTCATTCATAGAGATTTGCAAGAATGTTTGGTACATGTTTTATTAGTTGTCTGCGACAGATTTGCTGTAAGTGAGTGGGAAATGGTGAAGTTTTATTTTCTTTGTTCTGCTGTTTTTATGTAGAGAATGAAAGTTTCCTTTACTAAACCTCTACTTGATACACTGTTTATAAAACCAAATACTTTGACCAAAAATGTTCCCTTTCAAGACACAGAATGTTTTTCTTAAGCATTGTTATCAACTCTATTAGATGTTATTTTTAAATTTCCGTTACAAATGTGCAGCAGGGGCCTTGGAAAATAGCTAGGCAAAATAATAAAAAATCTCTTAAAAGGAATGTAAGATATTTGAATAGATTTGATAACAATGTCTACAGATGCATCAAAATGTGTCTGCAAGTGGGAATGGGTTAAAATTCTTCTGCTGCAGAAGTGTCAAAAGTCAACTTAATCAGGGAAGACGAGCTATGTTTTTTTTTTGAAAACCAGTAAAAAAAGGTTTTGAAATAAATATTTCTGACTACCTTGAAATAAAAGGTTTTCAATGTTATTATTTGTTTTGTGCAATTAGTTAAATAACTAAAGTTTTCAGATTGTTATCATGTGTACATTTAAAAAAACAATTGCCAATATGCATATTTGCACACTTATTATAATTATTTAACCCTTTCCCACATACAACACATCTGCAGCAGACGACTTTGAAGACATCTGTACAAAAATCTGGAATTTCTCCATAAATGAAAATGTAATTACTGTATGATTTGAAGACGTTGTGGCAAAAGGAGAAATTGCTCATCATGCATGAGCAATTTCTTCTTTTGTCACAATGTTTTTAAAAGTCTGCTACAGAGGGGTCAGAATGCGTCTATAAGTCGAAAAGGGTTAACAAATAAAGAAAAGATATTATAACTATTTCTCAACACACATTGTTCCATACGGTGAGTGGAGGCTATTGAGAATATCCCCCCCCCCCCCCACCCCCCCCCCCCTAAAAAAGCTGGAGGAATGAAAGTTGACACATACAACAAATCTGCAGCAGATGACTTTGAAAATATCTTGGCAAAAGTATGGAACATCTCTATAAATTAAAAGATACTTACTTATTGAATGAAAATCATTGCAGCAAATGGAGAAATTGCTAATAATGAGTAATACTATTTTTTGTCACAATGTTTTGAAAAGTCTTTTGCTGTAGATCATTAAAATGTGTGACTACATGTGGGAAAGAGTTAACCCTTTCCCTCATATAGATGCTTTCTGACGCCTCTGCAGCAGACGGCTTTTTGAAAACATAGTGACAAAAGAAGAAATTGCTCAAAATGAGCAATTTCTCCTTTTGCCACAATGTTTTCCACTTTTAATCATAGGTTATCTATTCAATTATAGAGATATTCCATTTTTTGACAAAATATGTTCAAATTCGTCTGCTGCAGATTTGTTGTATGAGGGAAAGGGTTAAGTTGGCTCCTGCAGACTTGTCATTGCTTTGTTGAAGAAAAGGGTTAACTTTGTTTTGTTCAGTAATAGTGTCCTACTATAAGTGTATGATTTACGCACTTATCCAAAGTTGCTTGCCAAATAGTTCATTCTGCATGAAGAGGGTAAACAAAATCAAATAATAAATAAATTATCTAAAGCTCTAGAAGTAGACATATGTCAACTTTCAGTCTGTACATCAGAATGTTGAAACAGTAAAACCATTTACCTGATATATTATTTGTTAGTACTGTCTGTTCTAAAAACATCTGTTGAAAAAACATATCCTATAGAAAATTGCAAGTGTAATTCTGATACAGTAAAGAATAATTGGTCATTTTTGAAACATTTCTCTTTTTCCCACAATGCCTTTATTCATCTTTTGTTCTGTACCGGGGGGGAAAGGTTCATAATGAGAGAAAGTATTCTGTCAATTTGTTTGTTCATTGCAAAGACAAAACAATGATTTTTATGGAGTAGGCAAGTCAGACCATTACATTAAAGTTTATTGCATGTTACAATTTATTGATTGTATTTGTTCCTTTTTTATCTAACCCTTATCAGGCTGTATGCCACTTTTAATGTTTTATCTTACTCAAACAACTTTCCAACTACAGTTGTGAACAATGAAAACCATGACCAGCCTGAATGTTTGTGCAGTGTAAACTTGGTATACATTTTTTGCTACTTATTTAACAGTTATCACTAGTCCAAAAACTTGTTAAAACTCAGGGATGATGAAAATAATTGCAGTAACACAGCATGATAATGGTTCATTTGTTATTGTGAGGTTATGACCAAAGAATTTATTGCTGTTATATAAATTCTCCCTATAAGGTAACATTGCTATTATTATTTCTTTGAAGTCTCAGACTGTAACAAAGTTGAAAGAGTTCCGAGAATCATTGAACATCTGAACAAATAAGAGAATGAAAACAGTGTGTAAAAGGGCTCTGTTTCACACATGTATGTTCATTTTGATGGTTGAAAATTTAGAATAATGACAATACATTTCATATGCTTTTTAGCTCATAGGAGCACAAAGTGCTCAAGGTGAGCTATTCTGATCACATTTTGTGCGTTGTTCCTCCGCAGTGCGTTGTCAACAATTCCCCTGTGAACACCCTATAGTCATTATTTTGCATCCAATCTTCACGAAAGTTTATCAGAAAGTACATCTCCATAAAATCTTGGCCAAGTTTGTAACTGGGTCATGTGAGGTCAAAGACAAGGTCACAAGGTCAAATTGAAGGAAATCTTGTCAACACTCTGGAGGCTGCATTTTTGACTTGAGCATGTTGAAACTTTGTCAGAATAATTGTCTTGATATGTAGGCTAAGATCAAATATAGGTCATGTCCGATCAAAAACTAGGTCTCTAGGCCAAATTGAAGAAAACTCTAGAGATTACATATGTTGCCTCAGCAGCTTGAAGAAACTGTGTCAGAATAATTGTCTTGATAAATTCTAGACAGTTTCAATATGAGTCATGTTGGTTTAAAAAGTAGGTCACTAGGCCAAATTTAAGAAAAATGTTGTTAACACTATATATAATTGAAGCCCTACTTTTAAGTTGAATATGTTGAAACTTTGTCAGAATGGGTGTTTTGATGATATCTATGCTAAGTTTGTATATGGGTCATGTTGGGTCAAAAACTAGGTCACAAGGCCAAATTGAAGGAAAATCTTGTTAACATTCTGGAAGCTGTATTTTTTAACTTGAACATGTTGAATATTGTCAAAATGATTATCTTGATGATATCTAGGCCAAACTTGAACATGGGGCATGTTGGGTCAAAATCATGGTCATTAGGCCAAATTGAAGGAAAATATTGTTAACACTAGTATGAACTTACCTGGGAATCCGCCTTAATTGAGTGGTTAGCGTCCGGGATTTTGTTTAAAAAAAAGATTGCTGAAACATTTATAATGCTGTTACTTACCTCTAATTTATACTTGAACAATTTGGAAACCAAGCAAGAACCCCGTTATACCAAGACCGGCAGTATAACAAGGGATGTTATAATGTGACTCCAGTGTATTGTGTGTCAATTATCTCGCCATGTGTGTTTTCATAAAACAAAAGAAAGGTGTTTTAAATTTAAATACATGTATGTCATGGGACATGACATTTTTGCTCAATCGGTCAGATCAGGTCAGTATTGTCTAATAACAGCATGCTTAACCCTTTCCCATATGAACAAGTCTGCAGCAGATGACATGGATAACCATCATTATTACTCCTATTACCATAAAGTTTTCAAAAGTTGTCTGCTCCAGATGAGTCAAAAAACATCTGCAAGGGGAAAAAGGTTAACCCTTTCCCTCATACGACAATCCTGCAGCAGTCGACTTTGAACATATTTCGTCAAAAATAGAAAATCTCTATAATTGAATGGATAATCTATGACTAAAAGTGGAAAACATTGTGGCAAAAGGAGAAATTGCTTGTTTTGAGCAATTTCTTCTTTTGTCATTATGTTTTCAAAAAGCTGTCTGCTGCAGAAGCGTCAGAAAGGGTCTATATGAGGGAAATGGTTAAACTATAAATAAATCTGCATAAGATTCTCTAATCTCTTATACTTGCAACTTGAATATCTAAATAAGTTTATTTATTCCATGTATTTAATAAAACATGTATTTAGTCTATACAAAACTATTGGACTTAAACCACATATAAACAAAATTCTTCTCTCATAATTTTGTACTCATATGTAATAATACATAAAATAAACATATGACATGGGAAGTTCTGTTGTATGACATATTTAGCATGTAAACCTTCTCTCAGATGAATATACCGGTACATATTTATGCATCTACAGAAGTGACTTTTGAAAGTCATGAGACAAAAGGAGAAATTGCTCATTATTTCCATCTTCATTTTTAGCTCACCTATGCACGAAGTGCAAGGTGAGCTATTGTGATCACATTTTGTCTGGCGTGCGTCCGGCGTGCGTCAGGCGTCGTCAACATTTGAGCTTGTTAACACTCTACAGGCTACATTTTGCATCCAATCTTCATGAAAGTTTATCAGAACGTTCATCTCAATAAAATCTTGGACAAGTTCAAAACTGGGCCATATGAGGTCAAAAACTAGGTCACTAGGTCGAATTGAAGGGAAATCTTGTTAACACTGGAGGCCACATTTTCAACTTGAGCATGTTGAAACTTTATCAGAATGTTTGTCTTGATGATATGTAGGTCAAGTTTGAACATGGGTCACATCGGGTTAAAAAGTAGGTCACTAGGTCAAATTGAAGGAAAATCTTGTTAACACTCCAGAGGCCGCAATTTTTGCTTCAGCAGTTTGAAATTTTGTCAGAAAATTTGTTTTAAAAATATCTAGGTCAAGTTCGAATATGGGTTATGCTGTGTCAAAAACTAGGTCACTAGGTCAAATTGAAGGAAAATCTTGTTAACACTTTGGATGCCGCAATTTTTGCTTCAGCAGCTTGACATTTTGTCAGAATGTTTGTCTTAAAGATATCTAGGTCAAGTTTAAATATGGGTCATATTGGATCAGAAACTAGGTCACTAGGCCAAATTGAGGGTAAATCTTGTCAACTTGTAGAAGCTACATATTTTGCTTCGTCGGTTTGAAAGTTGGTCAGAATGTTGAGCTGAATGATATCTAGGCCAAGTTTGAATATGGGTCATGCCGGGTCAAAAACTAGGTCGCTAGGTCAAATTGAAGGAAAATCTTGTTTACACTTTGGATGCCACATTTTTTGCTTCAGCAGCTTGAAATTCGGTCAGAATGTTTGTCTAAATGATATCTAGGCCAAGTTCGGATATGGGTCATGCCGGGTTAAAAAATAGGTCACTAGGCCAAATTGAAGGGTAATCTTGTTTTAACACTCTGGATACTGCAGTTTTAATTTCAGCATGATGAAACTTAATCAGAATATTTTTCTTGATGATAAGTAGGCCAAGTTCGAATATGGGTCATGCTGGGTCAAAAACTAGGTCACTAGATCAAATGGAAGGAAAATCTTGTGAACACTTTGGATGCCACATTTTTTGCTTCAGCAGCTTGAAATTTGGTCAGAATGTTTGTATGAATTATATCTAGGAATTATAATTAAGGTGAGCGATCCAGGGCCATCATGGCCCTCTTGTTTATTCAATATTTTTATAGCAATTTTCAATATTTTTTCGCAGTAGTTTTCAAAGACATCTGATGCAGATTTTCCTTATTGTTGCCTAGACGCTCTCACCACGTCTGCTGCAGATCTATTGTAGGTGGGAAAGGGTTAAGCAAACGCACATTGGCGTAGGGACTTAACAAATTTGCAGTAGAAGAAGAAAAAAATTGGATAAATTTATTCGTGTTCCGTTATATATCAATTCACTATCTTGTTATTCAAAAAGATAGGCTTTCTTATGGTGTTAGTCATTTTCTTTCCTTATTTTAAACAATTTTACCTTTTCCCATAACACTACCGGTATGTAAAAGCATCAAATGTCATCTGTATTCGTCGGGAAGTGCTCTAAAGGGATAGAAAGGATAAAAGAATAACTGATGAGAATATTTTATCAGTTAAGTAGCCTGTAAACAGTCTATACATTTAAATGTTTTACAATTACATGTAATTACATTAACATTTGATATAATCTGCAAACATTGAAGACAGCTCTCTGAACCAAAAATGCATGGACACTCGAATGTTCAGTAATGGGGAGTTACTGATAGAAATAGAAGTTGAAGTAATTCAATGCTGATATTGTTATAAATCCTTAACCCTTTCCCACATACAGCAAACCTGCAGCAGATGACTGAACAAATATTTGCAAAACTGTGAAAAACATATCTTTAAATAAAAGTATAATAATTGAATAAAATTGAAAACACTGTGGCAAAAGGAGAAATTGCTCGTTTTGAGCAATTTCTCCTTTTGTCAGTGTTTTCAAAAGTCGTCTGCTGCAGAGGCATCAGAAAGTGTCTATATGTGGGAAAGGATTACAATTAGAGACTGATTGCAATCAGTCTCAGTATGGCTGTAACATGCATGATTGAGTGGTATGATGATGCGAGGAAACTATCGAAACAGGCATATAACTCGCTTTGTCATAACCATCAATTATTCAAAGGGTCACAATTTCATCAGAGGTCTGGTAAAAGTAATGTTCTAATTTTAACATGGCATCTAGTCCGCTATAATCCCATCACAGTTACAGAACGAATCTTAACATGCGCCTGCATTTTGAAGCATCTTCAGCAGACAGCTTTTGAAAACATTGTTGCAAAAGAAGTAATTGTGATTTCATATTACAATATTGTCAAATGTCAACCCTTATTCAAACTTACAAACCATTCGAGTTATAACGATAAATTTGAAATTTACAAACCATTCGAGTTATAACGATAAATTTGAAATTTGTATAAGAACTTTATTACCTACCGGTACCCTTTTATTTTCAGATACATTATTTGAATCAGTTTAACTGATTTTCAGATACAATATTTGGATCTGTGTAACTGATTTCAGATACAATAACATGATCTATGTTACTGATTTTCAGAAACTCTCTGGATATGTGTAACCGATTTTCAGATACTATATCTGGATCTGTATAACTGATTTCAGATACAATAACATGATCCATGTTACTGATTTTCAGAAACTTAACTATCTCTGGATATGTGTTACTGATTTTCAGATACTATATCTTGTTCTGTTATACTGATTTTAAAATACTATATCTTGTTCTGTTATACTGATTTTAAAAAACTATATCTTGTTCTGTTCTACTAATTTTAAAATACAATATCACGATCATTATTACCGATTTTCAGATACATGTACCATATTTGGGTCTGTTTTACTGATTTTCAGTTTCAATATCTGGATCAGTTATACTGATTTTAAGAGTGTTCTATAATTCATTTAGGTACTAAGATATCTCATTGAAGCACAACTCCATTTTATCCTGCTCTGATATATTCATTCAAACCTGCAGTGTTCCATTCCAGTAATTTTCCATTAAGCCACTTGAAAGGATAATGAAATATGCATCAATGTAAAAGAGAAATGGTCAATTAACTCTCTCCTGCAGGGCCGCCTGTCTGGAAATATGAAATGAAGGATGTGCATGTGAATAAATGATTTATGATGATTCAGTGGCTGTTTTAATTAACCCTTTCCTACATGCAGACGACAACTATTGAAAACATTGTCGCAAAAAGAAAAAAAAATGCTCATGATGAGAAATTTTCCCCTTTCCCACAATGTTTTCAATCTGAATTTAATAATTGTATTTTCATTTACAGATAATTTCCATATTTTTGCCTAGATGTTTGTGAAGTTGTCTGCTGCATGTTTTGTTGTATGTGGGAAAGGGTTAATGTCTGATTAGTGAAAGTGATACACTGTTGTTCTTTTCAGCTTAAAGTCACCCAATGGGCATCAACTTGAAACACACTTAAATTTTAATATAATGTCATGCCAGAATGTAAGAGACAAGTTTTAAAACATTGTTGGAAATGAAGTATTAACTCAAAATAAAAATCATAATGAGCATTTTCCCTAATTTTCCCTAATTTGCTGACCTTCATTTTTTTTG
This sequence comes from Serripes groenlandicus, assembly GCA_031761405.1. Classification (NCBI taxonomy): domain Eukaryota; kingdom Metazoa; phylum Mollusca; class Bivalvia; order Cardiida; family Cardiidae; genus Serripes; species Serripes groenlandicus. Next base: position 42,847,083 of record JASEVX010000004.1, read on the forward strand.
AAAACTGAAACTTTTTCTTCAGATATTTTTGAAAGCAGACAACTCTTAGATAACTTGCTTCATGCAAGACATGTAGACATCTAACTCACAGCATGTGATAGAAAATGAACAAAGTTTGGTGAAATCTTGTCACATTTTAAAACCTCTTGGATTTTATAATCAATTTCAATTCTCCCATGGGTGGTGATGTGTAAATTAATCTGGGTCCCAAAAAAATATTCAATTTGAATTTTTCACAGAGCCTGTTAACATTTTCCCTCATATAGACGCTTTCTGACACCTCTGCAGCAGACAGCTTTTTGTGTCACCTGCATAGCATGGTTAGGGATTCCTTTTTTTTTTGTCTGGCATCTGTCTGTCTGTCTGACTGTCTGTCTGTCTGTCTGTCGTCACACTTTTTCGTCACGTTTTCAAATAACATTTTTTCTACTCAAAGGATTACATTGAAACTTCAGACAAATGTTTATATCAATGTGTGTGATTGGTTCACAAAAGGGGGATAATCCAAATATATTTGCCCCTTTTCTGTCAAATAAAATTTTCTGACAAGGCCCCGGCAGGTGACACACGTGCTCCAGGGAGCACTCCATTCTAGTTTAAAACATAGTGAGAAAAGAAGAAATTGCTCAAAACAAGCAATTTCACCTTTTGACACAATATTTTCCACTTTTAGTCATAGGTTATCCATTTAATTATAGAGATTTTCTATTTTTTGACAAAATATGTTCAAAGTCGTCTGCTGTAGATTTGTCGTATGAGGGGAAGGGTTAAATTTGGTGGATTGACTCTATAATTCTGGATGCGGTTCAGCAGGGCTGGTTCAATAGTAATTAGATTGTTGGTTTAAAGCAATCAGTGTGGTTGGAGAGAAACATGGGGGTATTATCACCCTCAAGCTATAAAATGATAGACGCTTTCTGACGCCTCTGCAGCAGACGGCTTTTTGAAAACATAGTGACAAAAGAAGAAATTGCACAAAACGTGCAATTTCTCCTTTTGCCACAATGTTTTCCACTTTTGGTCATTGGTTATCCATTCAATTATGGAGATTTTCTATTTTTGACAAAATACGTTCAAAGTCGTCTGCTGCAGAATTGCCGTATGAGGTAAAGGGTTAACCTTTTCCAACACACAAGATATCATCTTGGGAAAAAGATGGAAAATTTGGAAAGATAGAGGGAAAAGGAGATATTGCTTGATCAAGCAATTTTTCCTTTCCCACAATTATTCAGCACTATATCATAACTATGTAATCAAATTCCGGACGTTAAATATTATTCCTTGTATGTTTTAACAATGTCACATCAGGTAGAGTGTTAATGAAAATGGTTCAACCCTTTCCCACATACAGGAATTTTGCCACAATGTTTATGACTCTTTGCAATAATTATAGTTTTATTTATAAAGATATCCAATTCTTTTGCATTGATGTGTTCAAAGTCGTTTGCTTCAGATTTGAAGTTTTGTATAAAAAACCTTAACCACATGAAGGTAATTATACTCTCAAATATATAGAATTTCCATATAGTTGACTAGATCTTTTCAAAGTTTTTTGCTGCAGATTTGTTGACTGTGGGAAAGGTTTAATTAAAATACTTGACTTCATCTTATGGTTTTGTTTTGTTTTGAAAGGAAAAAGGAAGATACACCAAACATTTTAGTTCCCATAATCTGCCTATATCTGTATGTTTGAATAAACATTGATTCCCCGCTCATCTGTCTTCAGTAGATATCTTTCAGAGACTATATTTCCTCTGAGCTTTCATCAGGACTGAATCATGTGATCAGTTGTTATCATGTGACAAGACCTTCAAGAAGATTGACAGAAGGCCATAGCCAGCACGCTCATTGATTGATGGCGCTGGTGATTCAGTCCTGATAAAATACTTTTAGATGTAATCAAAAGCTTAATAAGCGAGAAGGTCGTCCCAGTCTTCCACATGGAGACACATTTGTATGCATCAGCAGCTGAAAATATTTGAAAATAATTTGGCAAAATGATAAGTGTATTTCATTTATAGAAATTTTCCATTGTTTTGCCTAGATGTTTTCAATCCTGCAGATGCATTTTGACGAATTATTACTTGACAACTTTTGAAAATTTTGCAGCAAAAGGAGAAATTGCACATATTGAGCAATTTCTCCTTTGGCCACAATGCCTTCAGCTCTATTTTACCCTTTCCCTCATACGGCAATTCTGCAGCAGACGACTTTGAACGTATTTTGTCAAAAATAGAAAATCTCCATAATTGAATGGATAACCTATGACCAAAAGTGGAAAACATTGTGGCAAAAGGAGAAATTGCATGTTTTGTGCAATTTCTCCTTTTGTCACTATGTTTTCAAAAAGCTGTCTGCTGCAGAGGCGTCAGAAAGCGTCTATATGAGGGAAAGGGTTAATAATCATAATTTAATTTACAGTTATTTCCCTTGTTTTTCTCCAGTTGTATTTAAAGTGGTCTGGTGCAGATATTTTGTATTTGGGAAATGGATGAAGTTGTCTGTTGATTCAATGTAAGAGGGAAAAGTCTACTGTTAAATTATCTGTGATTGTTTGTTAATTATTAACCCTTTCCCTCATGAAGATGCTTTCTGACGCCTGTGCAGCAGACAGCTTTTTGAAAACATTGTGACAAAAGATGAAATTGCTTATAATGAGCAATTTCTCCTTTTGCCACAATGTTTTCCGCTTTTAGTCATTGGTTATCCATTCAATTATAGAGATTTTCCATTTTTAGCTCACCTGAGCTTTGCTCAAGGTGAGTTATTGTGATCGCCTTTTGTCCGGCGTCCGTCGTCCGTCGTGCGTCGTGCGTCAACTTCTTCTCCTCAGTAACCAGTGGGTCAATTTGGATGAAACTTCACAGAAAGCATCCTCTCAATGACCTCACCAGAATTCCTTCAAATTTTTGGGATCCATGCAAAATTCTGGTTTCCATGGCAACGAAACTGAAAAAACTTCAAAATTCTTCTCCTCCTGAATTGGTTGGCAGATTTTCAAATAATTTTGTAGAAATGTTCCTTGGATGACCCTCTATCAGATTCCTTCAAGCCGTGTTGATTGGTCGAAAAACATGGCCGCCAGGGGGGGCGGGGCTATTTTGCCTTATATGGCTATAGTGAAAACTTAAAAAATCTTCTCCTCCGAAAGTGTAAGGCTGATTTTCAAATAATTTTGTAGAAATGTTCCTTGGGTGACCCTCTATCAGATTCCTTCAAGCCATCTCACCTCTGATCTATGTGAGAAAGTAGTCAGTGGCTTCGAAAGAATGTTGTGTAAGTACTGGTGTGGGAAAGCCAGGAAAACATGGGTAGGTGCACTGACCGCCGTGATATGACCAAAGCTGTTGAAAGCGGCGTTAAACTCCAAACAAACAAATCCTTCAAGCCATGTTGATTGGTCGAAAAACATGGCCGCCAGGGGGGGCGGGTCTATTTTGCCTTATATGGCTATAGTGCAAACTTAAAAAATCTTCTCCTCCAAAAGTGTCAGGCCGATTTTCAAATAATTTTGTAGAAATGTTCCTTGGGTGATCCTCTATCAGATTCCTTCAAGCCATGTTGATTGGTCAAAAAACATGGCCGCCAGGGGGCGGGGCTATTTTGCCTTTTATGGCTATAATGAAAACTTAAAAAATCTTCTCCTCCATAAGTGTCAGGCCGATTTTCAAATAATTTTGTAGAAATGTTCCTTGGGTGACCCTCTATCAGATTCCTTCAAGCAATGTTGATTGGTCGAAAAACATGGCCGCCAGGGGGCGGGGGCTATTTTGCATTATATGGCTATAGTGAAAACTTAAAAAATCTTCTCCTCCAAAAGTATCTGGCCGATTTTCAAATAATTTTGTAGAAATGTTCCTAGGGTGACCCTCTATCAGATTCCTTCAAGCCAAGTTGATTGGTCGGAAACTATGGCTGCCAGGGGGCGAGGCTTATATAGCTAAAGTGAAAAAAAATAAAAAATCAGGTGAGCGATTCAAGGGCCATCATGGCCCTCTTGTTTGACTAAATATGTTCAAAGTCGTCTGTTGCAGATTTCTTGTATGTGGGAAAGGGTTAAATGGGAAGAAAGAGTACCTTTTAAGCTCGACTTTTGAAAAAAAGAGAGCTATTGTCATGACCCTGGCGTGGTCGTCCGGTTAAGGTTTTTTGTTCAGCTCAGCTTTTTTTCTGTTTTCTATCAGTCGAGCGTCTGTGCCGTACGCGGTGCTCTTGTTTATATACAGGCAGAGATGATGAGACACACCATTTTTGTAATTTGATCATCGATTGAACACTTTTTCAGATGCAGACACATTCTGATGCCTATGTATCAGATGACTTTTGAAATCATTGTGTCAAAAGGAGATATTGTGCATAATGAGGAATTTCTCCTTTTGCCTCAATGATTGCATCTCTATTCAATAATTATGCCTCCCTTCAAAGAGTATTGCTTTGCATGCATATACCATCCTTCCGCATCTTCCTTACAATGTGACATTCAGGGGGGGCATAATTGTTGACAAACATCTCGTTATACTTTCATTTATTGAGATCTGGCATATTTTTGACTAGATGTTTTCAAAGTCATTTGCTTCCAGATTGTCCTATGTTGAAAAGTGTTAATTTTGGTTTTGTTTATTATTTCAGGATTCCCGTGTCCTTCAAGTGACAGCATTAGATGGAGACAAAGGGATACGCAATAACGTTACATTTAGTGTTGTCGGCGGTGCGTACAAAATAAATCACCTCTTGTTTACAATTGCATTTTGATACATCTACTACATGTATATTACAAATGTAGTTGCCATGCAATGCTTTTGTCTGTGTTTCAATTGTATGCACACATATCATAATATATAAAAGCTGAGTGGTGCTTCTGGAAAACCAACCATAGGGCATTTGCATTCAGTATAGACCCAGATCACCCCTTGCAGTCTGAACTGGATTGGCACTATTTGCTAATAAGTAAAGTAAAACCAATCAAAATGCTTCTGACATACAGTTATGATTAATATAAAAATTGGTTCTTTGGTGCACTACAGGAGTTTTGAGGTTTTTTTTTTTAGAGCATGGCTAAAATGAAAATTTCAACTTGCCTGTACATCTGCTAATTAGTTAAAAACCATTTAACCCTTTCCCTCATACGACAATTCTGCAGCAGACGACTTTAAACGTATTTTGTCAAAACATAGAAAATTTCCATAATTGAATGAATAACCTATGACAAAAAGTGGAAAACATTGTGGCAAAAGGAGAAATTGCACATTTTGTGCAATTTCTTCTTTTGTCACTATGTTTTCAAAAAGCCGTCTGCTGCAGTGGCATCAGAAAGCGTCTATATGAGGGAAAGGTTTAAAGAAATTTCAGATACAAAGTTTATATTAGCCCTTTCCCATGTAAAATAAATTTGCAGCAAACATCTTTGAAAACATCCAGGCAAAAAATATTTAAATTGCATGTAGTTCAAAACATTGTGACCAAAGGTGAAATTGTTCACTGCAAGCAATTTAGCATAATGCCACACTGATTTCAATAGTCGTCTGTTAAAGATGCATCAAAATGAGTATTTGAGGGGAAGGGTTAACTTATGAATAAGTGTCAAAATCCCTATTGATACTAAATCTTGTGATGCTCACAAGCATATATTTGCAGCGATTGTCTGTTTGAACATCCATCTGTTTGAACATCCATCTGTTTGAACATCCATCTGTTTGAACATCCATCTGTTTTACCAATTTTCTTTTCATTATCAACCCTTTCCCACTCACAACTTATCAGCAGCAGATGACTTAGTAAAAAATATCAAAACTCTATTGTAAATGATGAAACAACTTTTGAATAAAGTTGAAAACATTTTTGCAAAAAGAGAAATCCGAAAGTGTCTGTATGAGGAAAAGGATTAAGCACCATGTAAGGTTTGTTATTCTGGGTGCTCAGTTTATTTGTCTCTAGGTGAATTAATGTTTCTATATTTGTACAACAGGTAACACCGACTTATTTGATCTGGACTCACAAACAGGCTGGATAACAGTTAAAGGTACCTTAGACAGAGATACACCTGAAGTCAGACAAATGGGAGGTGTCTACGCTATCTATGTTCAGGTAGGAATATTTCAGCCAAGCACCGTTAACTTTAAAATTCTTCTCCTTTTTGAATCTGCCTATGATTCCAAAACTATTTGGCAGAAATGTTCCTTGTGTAAGCCTCTACAAAATTCATTTATAAGTAATATTAATTGGTTGAAAAACATGGTGGCCAGGAGGTTTCAGAAAAGGGCAAAATGACAAAATTTTATTATTCCATTATTATGAAAGTGCTTTTCTGATTTCAATTAATTTAGCAGAAATGTTCCTTCATTGACCCTCTACGTTAATTTTCCAAGCTATAACGATTGGTTAAAAAATATAGCCACCATGTGGCATTAGAAAAGGGGTAAAATGAGATTTTTACCTTCAAACAACGTCTCCTTAACCACTGGTCCAATATCAACCTAACTTCACAGGAATGTTCCTTTGGTGGTCCTTTTTCAAAATTGTTCGAAAAATTATTTCTTAAATACAAATGACTTTTTCTAATGAGCTGTTTCATTTACAGTGTCCACTCCTTGCAGTTTCATTCCCACTCTTAATAAAATTTCCCCCAATATAAGCAGTTATACATTTGCTTATTTAACCCTTTCCCTCATGTAGACACTTTCAGACATCTCTGCAGCAGACGACTTTTGACAACTTTGTGGCATTTGCCTCAATATTTTCAACTCAATTGAATAATTAAACTTCCATTAATGGAAATTTTTCACATTTTAGATAAGATGTTTTCAATGTCGTATTCTACGTATTTGTTGTATGTGGGAAAGGGATAGTAATCATCGAATTAGAGCCATCTTTGCCCTCTTTTTGATATATTTCATTAACCCTTTCCCTTATATAGACGCTTTCTGATGCCTCTGCAGCAGACGGCGTTTTGAAAACATAGTGACAAAAGAAGAAATTGCTCAAAACGAGCAATTTCTCCTTTTGCCACAATGTTGTCCACTTTTAAACATAGGTTATCCATTCAATTAAAGAGATTTTCCATTTTTTGACAAAATATGCTCAAATGTTCAAAGTGGTCGGCTGCAGAATTGTTGTATGAGAGTAAGGGTTAAAAAACAAATGAAGGTTTGTAGGAATTTATTTAAAGGTGTTTTTGAATTGGAGCATATGAGAAAGGTTGACCTTTGACCTTTTTCCATTGAGAAGGTTTTTAATTGACATTGAACATTTTAGGCTAAAGAGACGGACACAACGCAGGACTTGAGTAAGATAACGGCCACCACCCTCGTGACAATAACTGTGATGGATGTGAATGATAATGCTCCCAGGTTCAACTCCGATGTATATGAGGCTACTATATTAGAAAATATGCAAGAAGGTGTCCCCATCACATTTACTGGGCCAGGAAAAGTGTCCTTCATGAACGCCAGTGATATTGATCAGGTAGGTTCAACATTCTGTATGCCTTTCACAGTTCACATGATGCAGATGACTCTTAACCTTTTCCCTCATAAGACAATTCTGCAGCAGACGACTTTGAACATATTTTGTCAAAAAATAGAAAATCTCTATATGTGGCAAAACAATGAGCAATTTCTTCTTTTATCACCATGTTTTCAAAAAGCCATCTGCTGCAGAGGTGTCAGAAAGTGTCTATATGAGGGAAAGGATTAACACCTTCGCAGCAACTGCATGTTGAAAACATTGTGGTAAAAGTGAAAGGTAAAAGAAATTGCTCCTGATGAGCATAATATAAGAGAATACTTTCAATTATCAATGCAGACAGCTGAAGTGCATTTCGTGGAAACTAATTAAAAAAAAAAAATCATGAATATTCAAAAGAATTAACTACAGATGAACATAGCAATAGCACTTAATCTTTTTAGCTCACTGGAGATAGCAATCATAAAATTAATTGACCCACTTTTTCCTTTCGTCCAATGAAATTGTTGGCACCTGTTATTTTAGTTAACAAAGCAGTGATTGGGCTGCTATTATTGTCAGGAAAAATATCCAACAATTTCTTTGATATAACTTTGATCAACAAGCTATGTCATATTTGTTTTATGACAAAACATATCTCAAACGATTGTATTGTCTTCAATTTTGGCTCGAAATCCTTTCATTCTTCAATGCCTGAATATAAACAAAAAAAAGAAACAAGATGACAATTACTAGAATATTAACACACTGTGAATTGTTGGATAATTATTTTAAAGAATATGGTAATTATTTAATCATTATTTGTACATTTTCAGGGCACGAACAGCCATTTTAGTTTATCCTTGGAGAAAGATGGGAAACCTTATACGGATTTTTCTCCAATACCAAGTGACATTTTCTCGGAATCCTCCATCTTAATAAGAGTGCAGAATAAGTCTGTGCTGGACTATGAGACAACCAGCTCCATCACGTTTGTAGTGAGTACTGAATTCTATAGCTTTCTAGGGAAGTTCAAATAAATGACTATTTGTAAACATTTAACAAATCATGATATTTTATTCTTGAAAATTTCAATAGTTAATTGCAAATGCTATGTTCCTTAAGGTAAAAGGAGATAACCTTGTAACTGATACAGATGGCTTCTGACACTTTTGCATGAGAGGTCTTCTTTTAAATGTTAGATGAAATTTCACAAAAAGATGAATTGTTCTGTTCACCACAATGTTTTCATTTCTGTATACAAAATTCTCTCAATTCAATGAAATTAATTTTGTAAGCTAAGACTGAAATCATTTACTTAATTAACCCTTTCCCTCATATAGACGCTTTCTGACGCGTCTGCAGCAGACAGCTTTTTGAAAACATAGTGACAAAAGAAGAAATTGCACAAGATGTGCAATTTCTCCTTTTGCCACAATGTTTTCCACTTTTTGTCATAGGTTATCCATTTAATTATGGAGATTTTCTCTTTTTTGACAAAATACGTTTAAAGTCGTCTGCTGCAGAATTACTGTATGAGGGAAAGAGTTAAAGAATACCTAAGGAAAAAGTAACAACTTTGAAAAACCAATCTCACAATTTTTGATACAGTGTCGATCAGGGAAAGGCTTAATCATCTCGTCATATTTCAGATTGTTGCCAGAGAAACGGATACAGCTGAACTCAAACTTTCCTCAGCCACAGTTACTGTGTCTATAACGGACATGAATGATAATGCTCCGGTGTTTAACCCTGATAAATACCCACCAGCTAATGTGTCAGAAGATGCAGATGTTGGGACAGAAATTCTACAAATAACTGTAAGTTTATCTGTTATGAATAACTGTAAGTTTATCTGTTATGAATAACTGTAAGTTTATCTGTTACAAATAACTGTAAGTTTATCTGTTACAAATAACTGGAAGTTTATCTGTTACAAATAACTGTAAGTTTATCTGTTACAAATAAATGTAAGTTTATCTGTTACAAATAAATGTAAGTTTAACTGATACTAATTATGTATTAAAGTTTATCTGTTACAAATAAATGTAAGTATATCTGGTACACATATGTAAGTTTATCTGGTACACATATGTAAGTTTATCTGGTACACATATGTAAGTTTATCTGATACACATCAAACATGTTTATTATCTGTTACAAGTTATGTAAAGTTGATCTGTTAACGCTTTCCCTCATACAGACGCTCTCTGAACTCTCTGAAGCAGACACCTTTTGAAAACATTGTGGCTAATGAAGAAATGATGAGCAATATCTCCATTGCCACAAAGTTTTCCACTTTTAGTCATTGGTTATCCATTCAATTATAGAGTTTTTACATTTTTTGACAAAATATGTTCAAAGTTGTCTGCTGCAGATTTCTTGTATGTGGGAATAACAAAATTGATAACATTAACAAATTTAAACATGCTTACTTCTTACAAATATATGTAAGTTTATCATTTACAAATAAATGTAAGTTTATCTTTTACAAATTCCAACATGCTTACCTCTTACAAATATATGCAAGTTTATCATTTACAAATATATGTAAGTTTATCATTTACAAATATATGTAAGTTTATCAGAATAGAGACATATATAATATATACAATTTTATCTAGGTCTCTAATCAGACTAACTGTTGTCATCTCATAAAAGTATTCATTATACAAGTCATATATAATTGCAAAATCTACTTGTCATTAGATATTTTTAAATTAAAACAGTTTTTGCATAAAAGGGAACACATCTGTTCAGTTATAATACTTCTTTTGTGTATCAACCGTGTTTGCAAATAAGCAGTATTTTCCATAAGCATTTAAATGGATCTACTGCACATTTTCATCAACCATTCAAGACTGTTACTCGTATCTATTGAATTTTACTTGTATGGCGTCATTAAATATTTTCTTTTCTTATTTTTCAGGCCACCGATTCAGATAAGGGAGATAATGGAAAGCTTACATATCACATCAGAGGGTCAAATACTGAGTAAGTTCATTTCAATGCGAGTCTGAATATATGTATAGCCAACATTTGCAGGATTCTTGTATACATCATGAGCAATTTCACCTTTGGCCACAATGTTTTCAAATGTCGTCTGCTGCTATTGCGTCAAAATGCGTCTGCTGGTGGGAAAGGGTTAAGATTATAGCTCAGATACTCTCTGTCAATGAAGTATATAACTACCTTCCTGTTCATATCCTGTTATTATACCCACAGTTACATAGTATATGGGGGCTATATAGGAATCACGCTTGACGGTCGGTCGGTTTGTTTGTCGATTGCGTTGGTTTGTCGACATTTCTTGTGAACACTATTTCTCAGCAACCCTTGGTCAGAATTCGATATAACTTCACAAGAATGATACATACCAAGCCTAGTTGTGCATATTGTCGGCGTGTTGCACTGGAATTATTTTTAAATGAGTTATGGCACCTTGAATTTCATATTCATATGTATATTGTCAGGCACCAGCTGGGGGTATTCATCACCTTCAGTGATATTTCTATTTGTTAATGAATGACTGGTAAATTTTGCTGATCTGATGAGACCGCAAAAACCAAATTGGCAAATAATTTTTTCAATTCATTTGGGTCAATAAAACTCACTATAATATCAAAGCAGATCAAAAATAAGATTTTTAAAGGGATTTGGTTTATTGTATATAGGAAAGGAATAACTCAATTCTTTAAGCCAATATTTACTTTTACCTAGATGATTTCAAAGATAGTCATCTGTTTCAGATTCGTTGTATGTGGTAAAAAGGGTAAGTAACTCATTTTCCAGACCATTTAACCCTTTCCCACATACGACAATTCTGCAGCAGACGACTTCAAATATATTTTGTCAAAATATGGAAAATCTCTATAACTGAATGGATAACCTATGACTAAAAGTGGAAAACATTGTGGCAAAAGGAGAAATTGCTTGTTTTGAGCAATTTCTTCATTTGTCACTATGTTTTCAAAAAGCCTTCTGCTGCAGAGGCGTCAAAAAGCATCTATATGAGGGAAAGCGTTAAGACTTATTGTATTAATTATGTGTGTTTCAGATTTCGTATAAATGAGACAACAGGGGTTATCAGCCTCACAGAGAAACTGGATAGAGAGAAAGTGGATAGTTACTTCCTTACAGCTGAGGCGAGAGATGGCGGAGGGTTAACAACGTTCATTAACCTTGACATCGTTGTCGATGATGTCAACGATAAGGCACCAGAATTCCGGAGAGAGGAATATTTTGGCACTTTACCTGAAGACAGTAAAACGTTCTTGAGAGGAGATCTTGTTGTTGAAGTAAGTATTTAAGTTTGTTGTTCTTATTTATATTCTAGAAACCAAGTTAGAAGATTGTGCTGGATTGAACTAGGTTTTTAAGCCCTTTTTCTAGCAGATCACTATAAGAAAACATTGTTGAAAAAACATGAACATAGACTTTATATCAAAACTGAATAAACATTCTCATTTCAGCTCCGGGATTGAGCTTATATCATGTCTCATTGTCCGTTGTGTGTGTGCGTTAACATTGTGCTATTAAACAACTTCTCCTTTGTAACCATTGGGCCAATTGTGATATAACTTCATAGGGAGCATCCCCTCTATGCCCTCTCCTAAATTCATTTAAAGTCTTTGGACTATCAGAATTCTAATTTAGTGAAAACTTAAAAAATCTTTTCCTCCGAAAGTGTCTGGCCGATTTTCAAATAATTTTATAGAAATGTTCCTTGGGTGACCCTCTGTCAGATTCCTTCAAGCCATTTTGATTGGTCATAAAACATGGCCACTAGGGGGCGGGGCTGTTTTGTTTTGCGTTATATTGCTAAAGTGAAGGGGGGAAAAAAATCAGGCGAGCGATCCAGGGCCATCATGGCCCTCTTGTATGGTATATGATAAAAATGTTCCTTGGGTGACCCTTTACCAAGTTTGTTTAAATTTTTCTGATCCGATGACAAAACATGGCCACCAAGCAACAGGGTTTGTCCAAGACATTAGGTCCAATTTGAAAATAAATTGGCACAAATGTTCCTTAGGTGACCCTCTACCAGGCTTGTTCAAATTACACTGATCTGTTAAAAAAACACGGCCACCAGAGGCGTTTCTTCTAATATATATAGACTAAATTAACGATCTTCTTGTTAAAATGTTCCTTGGGTGACCCTGTACAAAGATTTTTGAAACTATTTTGATGATAATTATGATCCATAATATATTTTTTCTCTTATGTAGTCTTAAAAAGCACATAAGCACATCGAGCCATAACGCTTATTTTTTGCAACATTTTCAAAGCAGATAGCTTTATACTTTCATATTAGGTACACATTATTAACCCTTTTCCACATAAACCATATGACCTTATATACACATGTTTTTAGCTCACCTGAGCTTTGCTCAAGGTGAGTTATTGTGATCGCCTTTTGTCCGGCGTCCGTCGTGCGTCGTCCGTCAACTTCTTCTCCTCAGTAACCAGAGGGTCAATTTGGATGAAACTTCACAGAAAGCATCCTCTCAATGACCTCACCAGAATTCCTTCAAATTTTTGGGATCCATGCAAAATTCTGGTTTCCATGGCAACGAAACCGAAAAAACTTCAAAATTCTTCTTCTCCCAAACTGGTTGGCAGATTTTCAAATAATTTTGTAGAAATGTTCCTTAGATGACCCTCTATCAGATTCCTTCAAGCCATGTTGATTGGTCGAAAAACATGGCCGCCAGGGGGGGCGGGGCTATTTTGCCTTATATGGCTATAGTGAAAACTTAAAAAATCTTCTCCTCCGAAAAAGTCTGGCCAATTTTCAAATAATTTTGTAGAAATGTTCCTTGGGTGATCCTCTATCAGATTCCTTCAAGCCATGTTGATTGGTCGAAAAACATGGCCGCCAGGGGGGGCGGGGCTATTTTGCCTTATATGGCTTTAATGCAAACTTAAAAAATCTTCTCCTCCAAAAGTGTCTGGCCGATTTTCAAATAATTTTGTAGAAATGTTCCTTGGGTGATCCTCTATCAGATTCCTTCAAACCATGTTGATTGGTCAAAAAGCAAGGCCGCCAGGGGGCGGGGCTATTTTGCCTTTTATGGCTATAGTGAAAACTTAAAAAATCTTCTCCTCCATAAGTGTCGGGCCGATTTTCAAATAATTTTGTAGAAATGTTCCTTTGGTGACCCTCTATCAGATTCCTTCAAGCCATGTTGATTGGTCGAAAAACATGGCCGCCAGGGGGCGGGGCTATTTTGCCTTATATGGCCAAAGTGAAAACTTAAAAAATCTTCTCCTCCGAAAGTGTCAGGCTGATTTTCAAATAATTTTGTAGAAATGTTCCTTGGATGACCCTCTATCAGATTCCTTCAAGCCAAGTTGATTGGTCGAAAAACATGGCCACCAGGGGGGGGGGGGCTATTTTGCCTTATATGGCTGTAGTGAAAACTTAAAAAATCTTCTCCTCCAAAAGTGTCTGGCCGATTTTCAAATAATTTTGTAGAAATGTTCCTAGGGTGACCCTCTATCAGATTCCTTCAAGCCAAGTTGATTGGTCGGAAACTATGGCTGCCATGGGGCGGGGCTTATATAGCTAAAGTGAAAAAAAAAAATCAGGTGAGCGATTCCAGGGCCATCATGGCCCTCTTGTTAACCTATAGGCTGTTGATGATGACAAACAGGACACAGCAAACAGTGAAGTGAGGTATAGAATTATAAACACATCAGCTGGACTTGCAGCCAAGTTTGCTGTGAATGAAACATCTGGATTGGTGACCCTCCTCGATACAATAGATTACGAGTCTCTTCCACCGTCCCTGAAAGGAAGGGTCATCCTGGAGATTGAAGCGTATGATCTTGGGCAACCAGTCCAAAGGTCATCCGTCAATGTTACTGTGGAAATCGAGGTAATATTATTAACTCTTTCCCACATACAGCAAATCTGCAGCAGACGACAATGAGTAAAAACTATGGAAAATATATATATATGAAGGTTTAAGTACACCATTATACTGAAACTGGTTTAAAGCATTGTGGCAAAAGGAGAAATTGCTCGTTTTGAGCAATTTATCCTTTTATCACAATGATTTCAAGAGTCATCTGCTGCAGATGTGTCAACATGTGTCTATTATATCTAAAATATTCATTGACTCGGCTCTACATGGAATGGGTCAGGGCTCTCAACAAAGTTTTCTAATGCTAAAATACAGATTTCTTTTCTTAACCACTCATTCTTATAAGTACACACAACATAAAGTTTGGTAGGAAAGTACAGGAACTAACCCAATAAAGAGAGGAGACGATACATGTTTTTCTTATCATATCATAAGTATTTCTAGATACCAACAGATGTAGTAATGGTTGCCGGTAGATGTAGCTCTTTTAACCCTTGTACTTGCACCCACCTTCCCTGATACAGACAACATTTGGTGCCTAAGCAGCAGACTGCTTTTTATAACATTGTTCGAAATGGAAAACTTGCAAAAATTAAGAATTTTCTTCATTTATCACAATGTTTTTCAACCCTGTATCAAAATTGTTTATGCAATTTTCCAGATGTAATGATTTCTTTCCTCATGTGTATTCGAAGTAGGTTGTACTAAAAATATCATAACAGGTAAACAATTTACAGAAATGTCCAGCCATCATGGTTACATGGAACAGATTCCTTACCTAAAAAATATCGCTATATTATATTTGTAAACTGCACATATTGATAGAAGAGACCATATTGTGACATGACTATCTCCCGTTACAGGATGTCAATGATGTTACACCCGTATTCAATCAAACCTCATATATAGCCTCTGTACTGGAAAGTGCCAAACCAGAGGACTCAATTGTTAAGGTGTTTGCTTCCGACGGTGACAGTGCTGCACCGAACAATGATTTCCTCTACAGAATCGATAGTGGAGCTTTCGATAAGTTCCGAATAAACTTCCAAACAGGGGAGATAAGTGTTGAGCAGGGAGCTGTCCTTGATAGGGAAATGAAGTCGGAATATGTTCTCAATGTTTCTGCGACTGATAGAGGGGCAGTGTCGTTGACGGGTTATTGCCAGGTTTCCATAAAGATAAATGATGTGAATGATGAACCGCCGATGTTTGTCCCACCAGTAGTGTCGGTCTCGGTCAAAGAAAATGCTGTAATAGGTAAGGTAGTAAAACCTTAACCCTTTCCCTCATACAGATGCTTTCTGACGCCTCTGTAGCAGACAGCTTTTTTAAAAAACACAGTGACAAAAGAAGAAATTGCTCAAAACAAGCAATTTCTCCTTTTGACACAATGTTTTCCACTTTTAGTCATAGGTTACCTACTCAATTATAGAGATTTTCTATTTTTTGACAAAATATGTTCAAAGTCGTCTGCTGCAGAATTGTTGTATCGGGGAAAGGGTTAAGTGTGATAATGATAAGAATGGAGAACATAGATTCATTTGATGCTTTCTCCTATAACCTTTTATGCTTTATCACAATGTTAGACTTGTCTGCTTTGAAAACATTTGAGGAACACAATGCAGCTTATGAAATTATTGAAAATTTGTTTCTCCTTCCTAAATATTTGTTGCTGATCTGTCTACCTGTCCAATATTTCTTCACTATAGTTACTGGCAGGCATCACATGTGTTCCTTTGAACACTATTATGATACAACAGTTGAAAACAAAGCTGCTCTTTTCATTAATACTTAGTTGATGGTTTCAAGAAATCTTTGACACAATGTGTATTTGGATCCCATATGCAGGCTGATCTTTATCTATTCTTGACATAAGCATTATACGGTTAGTTCAATTTGACTATTTCAGATTCAGGGGTTGTATGTGCCAATGCTACAGATCCAGACTCGACATTCAATCTGTCCTACAGTATTGTTCCTAACTCAATTGTTGGCTTTGATGAGAAAAATAATGACATTAATGTTACAGCTGCAGGGGTTACTGTAAGTATAATGCTTTCCTTTATACAGATGTCACTATAGACACTTTAAGCAGCAGATGACTTTTGAAAACATTGTGGAAAAAGAAGCAATTGCATTAATAAAACAGGTGTTGATTATTAACATGTGTAAAGCAAAACAAAAACGTATTTTAACATCAGCTCTCTCCCTAATCCAGACAACATTTGATACCTATTCAACTTATGAAAACTTTGTTGGGAAAGGAAAAGTTACACTCAAAATCTTTTTACTGTATCAAAATTATAATTCTCCTTTTTTCTGAGTAATTCTCCCAGTCGCGGCACTACAGCCATGGTGGAGTGCCTTTGGGCAAGGCAAATTTTCTAGCCTAGTACTGGTTTGTTTACCCAGGGATCATGAATAATTAAATTTAATTGCGCGCTAAATGACCTTAGCTGTCGATGCGCCATAAAACAATATACATTCATTCATTCATTCATTCTGAGTAATTCTAATGTAATATTTTTAGAGTTATCTACTTTAAAAATACTGATTCGTCTTTAAAATAAGTTACAAATTTGATGTAGAGTTTTAAAACAATTTGTGAAAAGTAAAAATTGCTTAATTGAATATTGTTCTCTTTCCGTGATATTTCTGCAGCATTGGTAGAAAATGAAGTCTGTCTGAATGAGGCTATCATTAATAGTACTAAAAGTTGATTGACATGACACAGCCATGGACCAGTTCCTTTTTATATCAAGAGTGAAACCATATTATTATAGTTTTTTAGCTAGCATTGTTTTAAAATAGAGGACAGGTGTAGACTCTTTAACTATGTACTCATGTAGAAAAGGGTCAATCTGTTGTTTAAAACTTATTCATGTTGAAACTATTTGAGAAGTTCTTTGGACTCAAATACAATGCAATATACTTTATTGCATAAAAACTAAAAGTTTTATAGCAAGTTTTAAACAAACAAAATCATGACAAAAGACAATGAATTTCTAAGTTTATCGTACATATTTAACCCTTCCCCACGTAGACACTTTCTGATGCCTATGCAGCAGACAACTATTGAAAACATTTTTGCAAAGGAAGAAATCGCTCTCCATAAGCAATTTCACCTTTTGCCACAATGTTTTCAACTCTATTTACTAATTATACTTGCATTTATTGAGATATTCCATATTTTAATATTGCTGTTTTCAAAGTTGTCTGCTACAAATTAGTTGTATTTGGGAAAAGGGTTAACCCAAAATTGTATATACACACACAGGTGACACATATTAATTAACCCTTTCCCTCATATAGACGCTTTCTGACGCCACTGCAGCAGACGTCTTTTTGAAAACATAGTGACCTTTGAATGAGGTGGTGTCCTTTAAAATGAGCCACATTGTCCCACACTTATAGTAGCCTCTTGTTTTCTAGGATTATTTCAAGATTGATGGTGTTACTGGTTGTCTGCTGGTGAAATCTCAACTAGACAGGGAAACAGTAGAGGTGGTACAGTTACATATCATGGTTAGGGACGATAACGCTGAAAACGGCATGGATCAGACAGCCACAGGTATAACTTAACCCATTCCCGTTTACATCAAATCTGCAGCAAACTGCTTTGAAAACATATTAGCAAATTTCTTGTTTTTGAGCAATTTCCTACACTGTTTTCAACTGTATTAAAAATATTTTTTCAGTTTTTCCAGATATAACTACTTTTGGACGAGAAGATTTTTAAAGTATTTTTATCTTTCTGTTGTAATGGCAGCCACTGTTCCATGGAATTCAATTTTTTGAAGATTTTTAATAAGGACCATCTTTAGAACATTCCTGTGATTCTTTTGAAATTGGATTAAATTCTTGTTCTAGTGCAACTGTAAGAATAAACTTTAAAAAAAAATCCAAAAGTATTGGCAAGAATTGAAAATAATTTGACTCCAATGTTGTTCAAATTATTCTCATCCGGTAAAAAACATGGCCGCAGGGGCGATGGCTTGTTTTCCTTATTAGCTCTTCTACTGGCCAGAGGCCAGAAGAGCTTATGCCGTGGCGTGGTGTCTGTCGTCCGTAAACAATTGCTTGTGAACGCGATACAGTCTTCAGTTTTTAGCTCACCTGTGCACGAAGTGCTCAGGGTGAGTTATTGTGATCGCCCTATGTCCGGCGTCCGTCGTCCGTCAACATTTTCTCCTCTGTAACCGGTGGGTCAACTGGGATGAAACTTCACAGAAAGCATCCTCGCAATGTCCTCACCAGAATTCCTTAAAATTTTAGGGATCCATGCAGAATTCTGGTTTCCATGGCAACGAAATGAAAAAAACTTCAAAATTCTTAAAAATCTTCTCCTCCCAAAGTGTCAGGCCGATTTTCAAATTATTTTGTAGAAATGATCCTTGGGTGACCCTCTATCAGATTCCTTCAAGCCATGTTGATTGGTCGAAAAACATGGCCCCCAGGGTGGGACGGGGTTGGGGGGGGACTATTTTGCCAATATGGCTATAGTGCAAACTTAAAAAATCTTCTCCTCCAAAAGTGTTAGGCCGATTTTCAAATAATTTTGTAGAAATGTTCCTTGGGTGACCCTCTATCAGATTCCTTCAAGCCATGTTGATTGGTCGAAAAACATGGCCGCCAGGGGGCGGGGCTATTTTGCCTTTTATGGTTATAGTGAAAACTTAAAAAATCTTCAACATCTTCTCCTCAGTTACCAGTGGGTTAATTGGGATGAAACTTCACAGAAAGCATCCTCTCAATGACCTCACCAGAATTCCTTCAAATTATTGGGATCCATGCAGAATTCTGGTTTCCATGGCAACGAAACGAAAAAAACTTCAAAATTCTTCTCCTCCCAAATTGGTTGGCAGATTTTGAACTTATTTTGGGTGACTCTCTATCAGATTCCTTCAAGCCATGTTGATTGGTCAAAAAACATGGCCGCCAGGGGGGGGCGGGGCTTTTTTGCGTTATATGGCTATAGTGAAAACTTAAAAAATCTTCTCCTCCAAAAGTGTCAGGCCGATTTTCAAATAATTTTGTAGAAATGTTCCTTGGATGACCCTCTATCAGATTCCTTTAAGCCATGTTGATTGGTCGGGGCTTATATAGCTAAAGTGAAAAAAAAAATCAGGTGAGCGATTCCAGGGCCATCATGGCCCTCTTGTTATTGTATCTCAATCAAACTTATACAGTAGTTAGATATCCATGATAGCTCGGTTCTTTTCGCAAACCAGCCAGATCTGCCCATGCAAGACTGGATTATGGCCCTTGAAATTGTCAAAATTGCTATAATAGAGCTTATGAGCACAATAGAGGCTCAATTTACTATCTGATCTTCACCAAACTTAGATAGTAGTTAAATATTGATGAGAGCTTGGTTCCTTTTGCAAATCAGCAAGATCTGCTCATGCCAGGCTGGTTTATGGCCCTTGAATTTGCCAAAATTGCTATAATAGAGCTTGTGAACACAATAGAGGCTCCATTTACTATTTGATCTTCACCAAACTTAGATAGTAGTTAAATATTGATGAGAGCTCGGTTCCTTTCGAAAACCAGCCAGATGTGCCCTTGCATGACTGGATTATGGCCCTTGAAATTGTCAAAACTGCTATAATACAGCTTGTGAACACAATATAGCCTCCATTTACTATCCGATCTTTACCATACATACATGCTCTGGATTGAAAATGACCAAAGAACCATCCCAGTAGAGCATAGGCCCTCATGGGTCTCTTGTATATATATTATAGTGAAAACAATGAGCATGACAAAGTGGTACTCTATTGTTGAAATTATGTTGCTGGGATCAAAAATGGCCCCACACAGCGGCACATGTTTTATATAAGAAACAGAATGTACAGGTATATAGTTATGTAGCTAAAGGTCATCAGTACAAACCTGTTTCACACCATAACTTCATAACAAATAGGATACTTGCCACGTACAGTAGAGTACTTCATAATATTTCGACTTAGAAGTATGTGACTTCTATTGAAGTTCTATTAAATTAGGTGAGAGAGTTATAGGATCACCCTGATCTTCTTGTTTATTTTTGTTGACAGCTTTACTGACAATTACACTGGATGATAACAATGACAATGCCCCTGAATTTAAACCCAACAACACATACAGTCTACGTGTGTCTGAAGGAAGGGAAGCAGGGTCAGAGATATTGCGATTTGAAACCATGGATAAGGATAAAGACCAAGGCGTATCATTTGAAATGGGAATCAACACGGATGACAGTTTCAGGGTAGCTGAAGCTTCAGGTAGTTTTTTATCAACAGTATTTACTCTGATTACAATGTATTATGCCCCTGGAATAAAAGATTTGGGGGCCAATAGCATTTGCCCTGTCTGTTTGTCTGGGAAAAATACTTCATATCACTTTTGCCTTGTCATGGACAGGGTGTTCTTCTTAAGCTTGTTTATTCGTTGTAACATGTCCTTTTCTAGATAAGGATTTCTTTTAGGCATTTGTAGATATACCTAAATGGTCGATTTTGTGACCTTGACATTGACCTACTTTTGGTGCTGCTAGATTAGGAGCTTTAGGTAGAGAATATGGAGTATGCCCCATAACTTGTTTCTAGGAAGCAGACATAAAGAGAATAGTTTGCTTTGAAAATATCCGAGGTAAAACATTCAATATCTTCAAAACTGGAAGAATCAATGGTTGAAACATTATAGGAATTTCAATTTCTGCTTCTACGACAATGTTCTCTAAGGTTGTCTACAGTATCAGAATTCTTCTGTTATATGAAATGTTTAAGACGTAGAACTTGCTTCAATTGATAAGCTTAGGATTAATACTTTCCCACATACAGATGCTTGCTGACAGACGACATTTGAAAACATTGTAGCAAATGTGAAACTGCTCATGATGAGCAATTTCACCATTTGCTACAATGTTTTAACTCTGTTTAATATTAAACTGTCATTAATGGAGATTTTTTACATTTTTGATAAGATGTTTTCAAAGTTGTCTGCTGAAGATTTGTTGTATGAGGGAAAGGGTTAACTAAAAATCATGATTTGTATAATTTAATTTAGGTATATTAAGGCTAAATAAAGCTTTGGACCGTGAGAAGAACGGCAATCTTACAATCACAGTGTTTGCAAAGGACCATGTAGACCCAGTCCAGTCATCAACGGCAACCATATACATCAGCGTGGTGGACATTAATGACAATATTCCTCAATTCGAACCGTATACTATTAGTTACTCAGTGCCTGAGGATGCTGTTGTTAATGATACCATTGCGGCCTTCACCGCAACGGATGATGACCTTGGCGAGTTTGCCCATATCTTTTATACCTTCGATGTGGTGAATGACGATAGCAAGTTACAGATTGATAGGAACTCCGTAAGTTTTGTATATTTAACCATCTCCAGCATACAACAAATCTTAAGCAGTCGACTTTGAAATTTTGTAGGCGAAAATGTGGGGTAATCTCTAAACATGAAAGTATAATTACTGAATTTTTTTTTAAGCAATTTCTCCTTTTGTCACAATGTTTTCAAAAGTTGTCTGCTGAAGAGGCGTCAGAAAGCGTCTATATGTGGAGAAGGGTTAATATTGAACCAATTAATTTAGCTTATATTATATATTATATATATATTATATTATATCTGCTTGAAAATGCAGATAAATAAACAAATTGGAAGTATGATTTTGATACAGATTTGAAAATATTGTGGGTTGAGAATAAATTGCATTTTTTGAGATGTTTCTTCTATTTCCACAATTGTTTCCCTAATAACTTCAAATGTTATCTTTGTTAGATAAATGGTTAATTAACAAAAGGAAAGCTATGGATTTTTTTTGTTTATTTATAATCGCTTCAAAATTTCGATGCCGCTATTGTAAATCATATCTTCTATGTGCTTGGTTATAAGCTCAACAATTTACATGATGAGCATGTGCTACAACCAGCTTCCTTCAAGGCCAAGGATGCAATGAGAGGTCAAAGGTTATATGACTATGTTTTGTGTTGAACTTTTTTTAAAAATCTCACCACGAATGTTCAGGGAGAGATATTGTTTTTACCCTGTCAGTTCGCCAGTCCATCTGTCTGTCTGTCACACTTCAGTGTCTGTCACACTTCAGTTCCACTTAGTTACAGGATTTCCATAGTACCTAAAGTCTTCAAACAACAGAGGATGATGGGTCTCATTGAGTAGATGATCCCTACTGTTTTGCACATCACTGGGTCTAGGCTTAAGGTCACAGGGACCATAAAGGTCAAATCTGTTTCTGCTCAATACCTCCAGGACCCTTTGTCCAAGAGTCTTCAAACTTCATCAGATCATTAGACTCCTTGAATAGATGACCCCTATTTGATTGTGTAGTCACTTGGTCAAAGTTAAAGTTCAAAGGGACAGTAAAGGTCAAATATGTTTCTGTTAAATATTAATAAAACCTTATTAGTCTTGAAATGTAACAGGATGATTGGACTCCCTTATTGTTTTTGGAGGGTTACTGGTCAAGGTCACAGGAACTTATAAACTTTAAATATGTTTGCGCTCAATACCTTGTGAACCCTTTGACTCAAGGTCTTCAAACTTCAGAGGATGATCAGGCTCAATGAGAAGAAGACCACTTCTGTAATTGGGGTCAAAGGTTAAGGTTAAGGGACTGTAAATGTCTAATCTGTTTGTGCTAAATATATCAAGAATCCTTTTGCCCAGAGTTTGTTTTAACTTCACAAGATGATTGGAATCCGTGAGTAAATGACCCCTATTGTTTTTTTGGAGTTACTTGGTCTAAGGTCTAGGTCACAGAGACTTGTTAATTATGTCTCCCCCATTACATGGGGGTGACATATTGTTTTTGCCCGTTCCGTCCGTCCTTCCGTCTGTCACACTTGTTTCCGCTCAATAACTGACGAACGCTTGGGCGTAGGAACTTCATACTTGGTATGCAAGTTGGTCATGACCAGTAGATGACTCCTATCGATTTTGATGTCAGAAGGTCAAAGGTCAAGGTCATGGTGACCTTGTGAGGTAAAAAGTGGTTTCCGCTCAATAACTGAAGAACGCTTGGGCCGAGAAACTCCATACTTGGTATGCAGGTTGGCCATGCCCAGTAGAAGACCCTATTAATTTTGAGGGTAAAGTCAAGGTCACAGTGACCTTGAGCTGTAAGGTCACAGTGACAATGAGCTGAAACATTGTTTTTGCTTAATAACTAGAATGCTTTGGCCATGGAAGTTAATACTTGGTGTGCAGGTTGGTCACCACCAGTAGATGACCCCTATTGATTTTGAGGTCACTAGGTTAAAGGTCAAGGTCATGGTAACCTTCAGCTGAAAAATGGTTTCCTCTCAATAACTAAAGAAGGCTTATGTTGAGGAACTTCATACCTGGTGTGCAGGTTGGTCCTAACCTGTAAATGACCTTTATTGAATTTGTTTGATTTTGAGGTCACAAGGTCAAATGTCGAAGGTCACGGTAACCTTCAGCTGAAAAATGTGTTTAACTCAAGAACGCTTATACCCAGGAACTTCATACTTGGTGTGCAGCTTGGTCCTAACATGTAGATGACCCCTATTGATTTTGATGTCAGTAGGTCAAGGTCACGGTGACCTTTGGCTGAAAAATGGTCAATAACTGAAGATTGCTTGGGCCCAGGAACTTCATACTTGGTGTGCAGGTTGGTCACCAGCAGCAAATGACCCCTATTGATTTTGAGGTCACTAGGTCAAAGACCAAGGTCATGGTAACCTTCAGCTGAAAAATGGTTTCCGCTCAATAACTGAGGATTGTCACTGTTGCTTCATCTCCAGTCCAAAACTAAAAAATCATCTCCATCATTTATTTTCCTCCCCTATAACCACACAAATGGGGAGACAAGCGCTTTTTCAAAAAAGCAATCTCTAGTTTCAAATATGTTTCAGCTCAATATCTCAAGCGCTCTTTAAGTCTTTAAACTTTATACTAATAGGTTGATTAAACACATTGAGAAGATGACCACTACTATTATTGGGGTCACATGGTCAAAGGTCAAGGTAACAGGGGCTGTAAATGTGAGCAGATGACCCTATGATTTTACAATTGGGGAGACATACACTGTTTTCAAAAAATGATCTTCCATTTTCCATTTGCTTCGTAGAATTAAACAGGGTTTTTTTTCTGCCAAATAAGTGAGCACTCTCTTTTTACCTTATCCCATAAACAACAAATCTGTAGCAGATGACCTAGCAGATCAAGACAAACATATGAAAATCTCTTAACACTTTCCCTCATATAGACACTTTCCGACGCCTCTGCAGCAGATGGCTTTTTGAAAACATAGTGACAAAAGAAGAAATTGCACAAAACGTGCAATTTCTCCTTTTGCCACAATGTTTTCCACTTTTTGTCATAGGTTATCCATTCAATTATAGAGATTTTCTATTTTTTGGCAAAATATGTTCAAAGTCGTCTGCTTCAGAATTGTCGTATGAGGGAAAGGGTTAAACTAAATTTACTGAAAACAATTAGAAGTATTGAGGCTAAATGAGAAATTGCTCATGATTTTTCAGTAGTTGCCTGCTGCAAATGCCTTTGAATGTGCAAAAGAGTTGAAAGTGATAAAACAATCATTCGGAAAAGGGAGATTTTTGTTGTTTGCGTTTGTCATTTTCACTCTGTATTTTATAATCAGGTTAACCATTTCCCACAAACAGATGCTTTCTTATAACTCTGAAGCAGACTTTTGAAAACATTCTGACTTAAGATGAAACCGCTCATAATGAGCAATTTCTCCTTTTACCACAACGCTTTTTACTCTATTCAATTATTATACTTTCATTCATAAAAGATTTTCATATTTTTGTCACTATGTTTTTGAAAGTCATCTGCTGCAGTATTGTTGTAAAGGAATAAATCATTGATATTTGTTTACATAATAAATGCCATTATATAACAAGTGCATTTCGAGGGCTTGGCGTGAAACGATTGTAACTTAAAACCTATTTTGAAAACCCTGTTTTAGAGGCAATTTTGACCCCTTTGTAAATAATGCAAATTTAGGTGCCATTGCTCAGAACGAGCAATGGCACTTAAATTTCCAATGTTTACCAAGAAAAATGATTTAATGCTTTTAAAGACTTTATGGCGAGGTGATTAACCTTGGTAGAAAAACTACCAATTTTAGTTACAACCGCTTCACACCAAGCCCTCGATTTGTAAATCTTTATTTCTGAATCATTTCAGGGTATGGTATCAGTAGCGAAAACCCTTGATAGAGAATTAAAAGATTCCTACACGCTGTATGTATCTGCAACAGATAATCCTTCGGATCCCACAAACAGACGCACAAACCAAACAAAAACAATAACCGTTACTGTAATAGATGTCAACGACAATGCACCGTTCTTCACAAACACTGGATCATCAACAATGTCTGTGAAGAAACGTGCAGCTCTTGATTCATTGGTGAACACGGTGTCGGCCGAGGATGACGATATGGGTGAAAATGCGCAGTTGAACTTTAGTCTTTCAGCTAACATAACAATACGAGACCTGTTTAGAATTGAAACAGTTAGTCGTAAAATTGGTGGTGTTGATAAATATTTTGGAGAAATTAAAGTGAATGCTGATTTAAAGGAATGGGTAGATACGTTCATGTTCAATGTGACGGTGACTGATGCTGGATCTCCGGCTATGTCAACACAGAAGTCTGTCCTCATTGAAGTAGAAGATGAGAACATATTTCGTCCAGTATTTACTTCCCCAGAGGGCCCTGTGTTTCAGTATAGTTGGATGGAGGTGAGGAACCGTTTACTATGCTTTCTAAATGGCAAAACATAATCCATGAGTAAATATTTTACTGTTATAATCATTTCAGTTTAAACATTGTGGGAAAAGATGTTATTGCTTTCAAAGATACAAAAATCTGCAGCAAATAATTTTGGAGAAATCTTCCTTGGGTGAACCTCTATCAGATTTCTTCAAGCCATGTTGATTGATGGAAAACCATAGCCCCTGGGGGGTTGGGCTGTTTAGTCTGATAGTGAAAACTTCTTCTCCGAAAGTATGGTGAAGATTTTAAAATAATTTTGTAGAAATGTTCCTTGTTGCCTAATGCAGTGGAGCGATACTGGCCCTCTTGGGCCTCTTGATTTCTTTTTCCAAACAAGTTATTTAAAACCCTTTATCTCATATAGATGCTTTCTGATGACTCTGCAGCAGACAGCTTTTTGAAAACATATTGACAAAAGAAGAAATTGCTCAAAACAAGCAATCCACAATATTTTCCACTTTTAATCATAGGATATCCTTCAATTATAGAGATTTTCTATTTTTTGACAAAATATGTTGAAAGTCGTCTGCTGCAGAATTGCGATAGCAGCAGACGACTTTTGAAAACATTATGGCCGAAGGTGAAATTGCTCATGATGAGCAATTTCTCCTTTGGCCACAATATTTTCAACTTTATTTAACAATAAAGCTATCTTTTATGAAGATTTTTCAGGTTTGTTCACCATGTTTTCAAAGTCGTCTGCTGCAGAATTATTGTATGAGGGAAAGGGTTAAACACATCTGTTACATAAGGCATCAGAAGTGGTCTGTATCAGGTAGAGGGTTAAATATTGATAAGTGTTAAATAGTTCAGTATATCAGGTGAGTGAATACACTGATAAATAGAGATATGATATACATGTACTTGTTTAACATCTAGGATGAACCCACGGGTTCCAATATATGATATACATGTACTTGTTTAACATCTAGGATGAACCCACGGGTTCCAATATATGATATACATGTACTTGTTTAACATCTAGGATGAACCCACGAGTTCCAATATATGATATACATGTACTTGTTTAACATCTAGGATGAACCCACGGGTTCCAATATATGATATACATGTACTTGTTTAACATCTAGGATGAACCTACTGGTTCCACAGTCACCACAATTATAGCGACGGATAAAGACCATGGTAGGAACGCAGACATCTCGTATTCCATTTTGGAAGAAGGAGATCATGAGTATTTTGAAATTGATACAAAGACGGGCGTGTTAAGAAATCGCAGGATTCTTGACCGAGAAACAAAAGCACGTTTTGAGGTAAAGTAATATTGAACTCACTTCTTGTTTGTCTGTCATTAGATGGGATAAATTATGGACACATCTGTGGCTGGTTGAGGATTATGTGGGGGTCATGGAGGTCATTTCGTCCTCAGAAATTTATCAAATCTTTCCTAATAATTTCCCACATATAACAAATCTGCAGCAGACTTTTAAAAAAATCTAGTCGAAAATATGGGAATGCTTTCTAAATGAAAGACATTAAATGAAAAAAAAAAGAGGACTTTGTGGCAAAAGGAGATATTGCTCATTTTCCAAAGTCAACTGCTACAGGTGCGTGAGAAAGCATCTATACGTGGGAAAGGATTTATCTAACTGTAAATGTTAATGGGTATCCTACATCAACCAAGTTCCATATCTTAATTGATGGCTCTTGTCTCTAAATTAGAATACGTAACCAAATTAGCAGTGTCCACTCTCAAATTCTAATCCAATCTTAATCAAAATTTCTGTAAATGTTTATGTGTGTAACACTTTCTCACATACAACAATTCTGCAGCAGATGCCTTTGAAAACACTTAGTGAAAAGTATGGAAATTCTGTAAATGAAAGAACAATTATTTAATAAGGTTAAAAACAATGTGTCAATAGGAGAAATTACTCATTGTTTTGCCACAATGTTTTCAAAAGTTGCCTTCTGCAGAGGCGTCAGAAAAGTGTCTTTGGAAAGGGTTATATGACTGATGAACCATTTTGGCTTGACAGATAAAGATAAGAGCTGAAGATAAAGGAGAACCTGTATTGTATGAGACACTGACCTTGATTATCAATCTTCGAGACAAGGATGACAATCCACCCACATTTCCAAGGGGACCGGAGTACACTCCCTTTAAAGGGAGCATTGAGGAGGAGAGAACTTATGCTGAATCTACCACTAGTGTTGCTATTGCGAAAGATCCAGATGCAGATGAAAATAATATAACTTGTTATTACATCATTGGTAAGTTGCTTGTTATAACAGTTTACATATGCGAGTATTTTCCGAGCTGTCTGCTTTTTAAATGTTTTTGAAGTCATCTGCTGCAAATTTGTTGTATTTGGGAAAAGGTAAAAGCAGAGAACTATACAGTCTATACTGATATTACATCATGGGTATTCTCAGAAAACTGTTAGTCTAAGAAATAAACAACAACAACAACTCAATAACTATGTCCCGTGGAAAAATATTATTTGATTTTAACCCTTTCCCACATGCAAACAATGTACAGTAAACAACTTTGAAAACATCAAGGTTAAACTATGGCAAAACTCTATGATTTAAAATACAATTATAAAATGGAGGTGAAAACATTGTAGTAAAAGGAGGATTTTCGCATTATGATCAGTCAGACCAATTTCTATTTTTAGCTCTACTGGCCAAAGGCCAGAAGGGCTTATGTCGTGGCGATTTGTCTGTCGTCTGTGCGTCCGTCTGTCCGTAAACAATTTCTTGTTAACACGATACAGTCTTCACTTTTTGTCTCGCCCACAATAGTGGAGTGAGACATAGCAGTCACTTTTCCGGCGACGGCGGCCGCTTTTACAAATAGCTATAGTTGGCAACCCCTGCTTGAATGTTTCTGAAACTTTGTTAGCTGTATTGTTTGGTCATGGGACATCTGTCAACGTCAAAATGTTCAGGGTCAAGGTCATAATTGTGCAGAACTTAACCTTTGTTAGGTAACTTAACCTCAAAACTTAACCTTTCTTATATCTCGGCAACCCCTGCTTGAATTTTTCTGAAACTTTGTCAGATGTATTGTTTGGTCATGGGACATCTGTCAACGTCAAAATTTTCAGGGTCAAGGTCATAATTGTGCAGAACTTGACCTTTGTTAGGTAACTTAACCTCAAAACTTAACCTTTCTTATATCTCAGCAACCTCTGCTTGAATATTTCTGAAACTTTGTCAGATGTATTGTTTGGTCATGGGACATCTGTCAACGTCAAATTTTTCAAGGTCAAGGTCATAAATGTGCCGAACTTGACCTTTATTAGGTAACTTAACCTCAAAACTTAACCTTTCTTATATCTCAGCAACCTCTGCTTGAATATTTCTGAAACTTTGTCAGATGTATTGTTTGGTCATGGGACATCTGTCAACGTCAAAATGTTCAGGGTCAAGGTCATAATTGTGCCGAACTTGACCTTTGTTAGGTAACTTAACCTCAAAACTTAACCTTTCTTATATCTCAGCAACCTCTGCTTGAATTTTTCTGAAACTTTGTCAGATGTATTGTTTGGTCATGGGACATCTGTCAACGTCAAAATGTTCAGGGTCAAGGTCATAATTGTGCAGAACTTGACCTTTGTTAGGTAACTTAACCTCAAAACTTAACCTTTCTTATATCTCAGCAACCCCTGCTTAAATTTTTCTGAAACTTTGTCAGATGTATTGTTTGGTCATGATACATCTATCAACGTCATAATTTTCAGGGTCAAGGTCATAATCGTGCAGAACTTGACCCTTTCTTATATCTCAGCAACCCCTGCTGGAATCTTTCTGAAACTTTGTCAGATGTATTGTTTGGTCATGGGACATCTGTCAACATCAAAATTTTCAGGGTCAAGGTCATAATTGTGCAGAACTTGACCTTTGTTAGGTAACTTAACCTCAAAACTTAAACTTTCTTATATCTCAGCAACCCCTGCTGGAATTTTTCTGAAACTTTGTCAGATGTATTGTTAGGTCATGGGACATCCGTTATATTAAGATATATACACATGTAGTGAGTTTATTATTTATCATGACATGTTGATAACAATGCATTGACAGACACTTACTTTTTCACATTTTATCAACTTTACTTTCTTTTTGCATAGTGATACCATTTAATATCTGATTTTTTTAGAAGGGCGAGACACCCTCAGCCCGAGGTCTCGTGATTGTATCTCAACCAAACTTATACAGTAGTTAGATATCCATGAGAGCTCGGTTCCTTTCGAAAACCAGCCAGATCCGCCCATGCATGACTGGATTATGGCTCTTGAAATGGTCAAAATTGCTATAAAAGAGCTTGTTAACACGATACAGTCTTCACTTTTGATTGTATCTCAACCAAACTTATACAGTAGTTAGATATCCATGAGAGCTCGGTTCCTTTTGAAAACCAGCCACAGATCCGCCCATGCATGACTGGATTATGGCCCTTGAAATGGTCAAAATTGCTATAAAAGAGCTTGTTAACACGATACAGTCTTCACTTTTGATCTTATCTCAATCAAACTTATACAGTAGTTAGATATCAATGAGAGCTTGATTCCTTTCAAAAACCATTGTCATAATTGCTATAATAGACCTTGTTAACACGATACAGTCGTTATTTTTTATTGCATCTCAATCAAACTTATACAATAATTAGATATCCATGAGAGCTCAGTTCCTTTCCAAAACCAGCAAGATCCGCCCATGCATGACTGGATTATAACCCTTGGAATTGTCAAAATTGCTATGATAGAGCTTGTTAACACGATACAGTCTCTTTTTTTTTATTGTATCTCAATCAAACTTATACAGTAGTTAGATATTCATGAGAGCTTGATTCCTTTCGAAAACAAGCCAGATCCGCCTCATGCACAACTGAATTATGGCCCTTGAAATTGTCAAAATTGCTATAATAGGGCTTGTTAACATGATACAGTCCTTATTTTTTATTGTATCTCAATCAAACTTATGCAGTAGTTAGATATCCATGAGAGTTTGGTTCATTTCTAAAAAACGGCCAGATCTACCCATGCATGGCTGGATTATGGCCCTTGAAATTGTCAAAATTGCTATAATACAGCTTGTGAACACAATAGAGCTTCCATTTACTATCTGATCTTCACCAAACTTAGATGGTATTTGAATATTGATGACATATTGGTTCCTTTTGAAACAAGCCAGATCAATGCTAGTAGAGCAAAGGCCCTCATGGGCCTCTTGTTTCCACAATGTTTTCTAAAGTCGCCAGCTGCATATCATGTATCAAGTAAATCTGCAAGTTCGAAAGGATCATAGAAGAAGTTATGATTTTAAGGACAAGTAAACTTAAATGGTGGAAGGCAATGGTGCAGTTGTAGAGCCTCGGGTTCTCCTACCACAGGTCCCGGGTTTTCCACATAAACAGCGCGGGTACTGGAGCAGACATCGAGTGAGATTATTATAACCTGAAAGTTTGTTTCCCAATCGATATGAAATAAATAAGTTTATACTAATATGTAGTGTCTATCTGTTACAGGGGGCGATCCTCAGGGTTTAACTCACTTTCAACTTACAAGGAAAGGCAGTCTGATGTTGAAGGAAAAACTAGACCGAGAATCCCTAGCGGAACCCTTCATTAACTTGATCATCTTCGCCAGTCCCGATTGTCTGGCAGATATACCAAACAACCTTAGACCTGCTCTCTTTCCTCCCACTGATTATCAAAGTAATACCAGTATTTTGTGGGTAAAGGTATGTATTTATTAACCCTTTCCCTCATATAGACGCTTTTTGACGCCTCTGCAGCAGACAGCTTTTTGAAAACATAGTGACAAAAGAAGAAATTGCACAAAACGTGCAATTTCTCCTTTTGACACAATGTTTTCCACTTTTTGTCATAGGTTATCCATTCAATTATGGAGATTTTCTATGTTTTGACAAAATACTTTCAAAGTCGTCTGCTGCAGAATTGTCGTATGAGGGAAAGGGTTAACTCATTTAAACTTCGAAACAGTTAAAAGATTACTTCTGGCATTAAAAAATGTTGATAAAAATGTTCAAACATGCAGACACATTTTGCCACATCTGCAGCAACTGTTGCAAGTAGGAAAGTGTTTAAATAACTATTTGGACACAGGTTATCCTTTCATGCTTAATTTTAACATCCCTTTGTCACTTTATTTGCCTTATAAAATAAGTTAATGTGATCACCTACAATATCATTTTTTTTCCCATTTGCCACAATGTTTTTAACTCTATTCAATAATTATTTTAGGATGCCGCCGCAATAAAATAACATAAAAGTAAAATCATCAAATACAACACATTTATTCCCAGACAAAAAATAATAACGACACACATCATAAACACTATTATTGTGGAGTTAATTTGGACGCAAGTGGTATTCAGCCATCATGGAGGACGGCACAGTGATCATTAGACTGTTATGCAGTTGCACGCACCAAATATGTATGACTAGTAGTTTTATATGAAAG
The DNA here is from genome assembly GCA_031761405.1 of Serripes groenlandicus. NCBI lineage: Eukaryota > Metazoa > Mollusca > Bivalvia > Cardiida > Cardiidae > Serripes > Serripes groenlandicus. The sequence goes on from JASEVX010000004.1 coordinate 42,879,630, forward strand.
CATGACCTTTTCCGCTTTCTGTTCTGGGCATCCCTCTCCCCTATAGATAATTTATCAATGGTGCGTGCCATAGACAAAGCCATGAATTAAACTTAGGATTGTTGGAATCCTGTGAGAAGCCGCCTTGCAAGGTTCCACATCCTTGAGACATGCCATGCATAATAGCCCCTCACAGTTCCCAGCTCCTCGTCCGTGACACCCGAGGCCCCGTTCCTGACTGATGCCGACAGAGTCCAAGCCTCGAGGTCGACCTTGGTTTTCAGTAATCATACCTACACTTATAGAGATTTTCCATTTTTTTAGTAGACATTTTCAAAGTCATCTGCTGCAAATTTGTTGTATGTGGGAAAGCGTTAAATGAAAGGATAACAATAATTATTGAATAGAGTTAAAAACATTGTGGCAAATGGGAAAAAAAATGATATTGTAGGTGATCACATTAACTTATTTTATAAGGCAAATAAAGTGACAAAGGGATGTTAAAATTAAGCATGAAAGGATAACCTGTGTCCAAATAGTTATTTAAACACTTTCCTACTTGCAAAAGTTTTAACAGGTTATCCTTTCATGCTTAATTTTAACATCCCTTTGTCACTTTATTTGCCTTATAAAATAAGTTAATGTGATCACCTACAATATCATTTTTTTTCCCATTTGCCACAATGTTTTTAACTCTATTCAATAATTATTGTTATCCTTTCATTTAACGCTTTCCCACATACAACAAATTTGCAGCAGATGACTTTGAAAATGTCTACTAAAAAAATGGAAAATCTCTATAAGTGTAGGTATGATTACTGAAAATAGTTGAAAACATTGTTGCAAAAGGTGAAAATGCTCATTTTAAGTAATTTCTCATTTTGTCTTGATGTTCTCAAAAGTTGTCTGCTGCAGATGAGTCAAAATGCGTCTTTAGGTGGGAAAGGGTTAAGGCATTATCCATGTTTTGGTGGGTATGCTTTCAGATTTTCTGTATGTGGTAAAAGGTTATAACATCTGATGAGTATGTTTGTAAAACAACTAAATAAATCCAGTAGATGGAGAGTATGATATAATGTTTGAAATATAGAAACTTTTAATTGTAAGCATTTTCACTTTTTTCTCACAATGTTTTCAAATAGCTGAAAAGCAATTGAACGGCATCTTTATTTAAGGTCAAAATTAACATCCAAGACTGCCAGGATTGTTGGTTTAACTGTTTATCAAATATGATATTAATATGTTGTCTGATTTAATAATTTCTAATGAAAAAAGAGAAATGTTCAGAGTTGTAAACTTTGTGGCAAAAGATGACACTACTCATTTTAGCAATTTCTCTTTTCCCAACAATGTTTTCCACTGTAATTGAACATACAAAGATGGCTCTAATGGATAATAAATTTATATTTTGGCTCATATTTCAGGTTGAAATAACAGACATCAATGATAATCCGCCAGAATTTAAACAGTCCGTATTGACACTAGGTGTCACCAGGGATACTGGTTATGCGACCTCATTGGTCAATCTTAAGGTAAGAACTGCTTTTCCATGAAAATTTGAAAATATTATACTGTATTTGAGACATTCAAAAAGAAAACCGACTTGTTTGGAATATCTTGAAAGGTCATGTGACTAGTTTAGAAACAGTGCAGATTCAGATCAGACTGAAAACATGCCAATTAATCTAGATCAACCCAGTTCACAAATAACCTAATGGAGTGCAGCATTTATATATTGCTAGTGCATGATGATTAGGGACCTGATGTGAACCTGAACAGTGACCACTCTCAGCCTTGGCATATACACAGACTCACAAGATCAGAAAGTGCAAATGTGTGGGTTGATCAGAATCAACAGTGTTCACAATTACCTACTGGTTTGTTTTGGACGGATATTGAAAATGCGTTCACCCTTGCCATGCAGAATTAAGTGCTTGGCGAGCAATGATTGTTTTTTCTGGAGTGTCTGTTATGTATATGAGGGATGTCTGACGATTGTGGTTATCGATGCATATGCAACAGGGACGACTCTGATGAGACTGTGCATGTCCAAAATCTCATCAGCACCTTCACGTTATCTGCTGACAAACATCTACTAGTAATGTGCCAGTGAATCTTGAAATGAATCCAAAACAGAGACACCATAACACCCCGCTAAATGCTGCTCTGCTCATCGGTTATTAAAAGTGGGTTTTATTTGGAGGCAGTAGAACATGATTCTGCCTAACATAAACATAACCATTTAGAAACATTGCCAGCATTATTTAATTGTTTACAGTGTTTGAATGAAGTTATTGAAGCACCTTATCTTTTCTTGGTCATTTTAATTAAAAAATGCCAATAGATTTGCCTATTGTTAGGCATTTTAGTAACTCTGACTGGGTAAAGGAGAAAGTTCTTAATATGAGCATTTTCTTATTTTCCCTCTTGCAGTCCATATTGAATATTGACCAGCCAGGGTATAAAAAAACAGTCACTCGGCCAAATTGAAAACAAATCTTATTTACACTCCCCTGTTTTGACTTGAGCATGTTGTCAGAATGTCTTTCTTAGTGATATCTAGGCCTGTCTTTCTTAGTGATATCTAGGCCATGACTATTGGTAATATTGGGTCAAAAACTAGTACACTTTGTGACTTTTGAGAACAATCTTGTGTTATAATTGTTCTAATCATAGTAAGGCCTGGTCAAAAACTAGGTCACTTTAGAGGCTGCATTTATGAATCAAGAATGATGAAACTTAGTCAGATTGCTTGTTTTTGTGATATCTAGGCTAAGTATGAATATGGGTCATGTCAAAATCTTAAAGTTTCCTGTATTTTCTGACTTAAGCATTTTGAAACTTTGTTAGAATGTTTGTCTTGATGATCTCTAGGCTCTGTTCAAAATTAGGTTATGTCCAGTAAATAAGTCACTGAGCCAAAATAAAGTAAAATCTCAAGGCCGCATTGTTTTATTTGAGCATCTTGAAACTAGGCTTAATTTAAAACTTGGTCATACTCGAATCCAGGTTACACTTCAAAATTTAAGAAAAATGTTGTGGTTTCTCTAGATGTCGCAAGTGTGATTTGTTTATCAAATGTCTTATTTAAGTGAAATTTATGAACACCTTATCATACACAGTCATGGTACTCAGGTGAGCGTTACAGGACCACCATTGCGCTCCTGTTTCTATACCAGTTTACTGTATAAGATGCATATCAAACTCAATTTAACATTGGCCATATCTGAGTCAGAATCGTTAATATATGACATGACTTGTTTATTCTTTGTGACAAAAACTTTTTTTCTGATATGAAAATCTTCAATTTTGTGACCTTGACATTGAAAAGAACTTTGTTGTTGTCCAGAGTGTTTGATGTTTTATAAACATGTTTCGTTTACAGGATCTAGTTTCTGATAAAGATGAGAACCTCAATTGTACATTCCGTGCCTTGAAGACAGAACAATATGTACAGAACAAAGCTGTTACAGAACCTTTTAAAGTGTTCCCTAATGGATCTGTGTTCACCAATACATTTTTCCGGTCTGACATGTATGGATATTTCCTAATTTATATACAGGCCATAGAGATATCCAGCATAGGCTCTCCTTTTGTTGTCAATGCTACACTAAGGGTATGTATTTTTGTTTTCCTTTAACTCTTTCCCAAATAAAGACTCTTTCTAATGCCTCTGCAAAAGATAACATTTGAAAGCACCTTATGCTGCCAGAAAACAGATGGAAAGGTTGGTCAACAAATAAAAAGCCAAGAATAATAGGGATTACTTGGTTTGATTTTATCACTAAGTTGATATATTTAGACTCTTCAAGATTGGAAACAGCTGATGAAAATGATACATTATTTAGACAAATTAAATTTAAATATTTAGGACGTACACATGATAAAAGAAACAATGAAATATTTCTTCAACCTTACCTGAAAGGATATTTTTAGATCCTGTGGCTGCTTCAATAGCCTATGATGATAAGTACTTTGATACAAAGTAGAAAACATCATCGGGAAAAAACATCTGTATGAGAGAAAGGGTTAAGTGAACTTCATGTTTTCCTATTCCAGATATCCTTGATAAATGATGATCAAAGAGTTAAAGTTGTGTTCAAGAATACACCAGATAATGTCAGGGCATTCCAAGTGACTTTTGCACAGTAAGTATAAATTAACTGATGGGCTTTAGAAATGAATGGCAGCAATAATAAAAGTACACACTTGCATGGTTGGTTTTTGATCCAATCATTCTACAGAGGCCTTCTGGATAGATCTGCATGGAGACAGCGACCAGGGAATATCCTGATGAGACTGTAGAGAGACACAGGTTGATATGGTTCTTTGCCAAATGTCTGTATTGTGTGCCTAGACCCAATATATCAGGGCGTAACTTTATGCCACCTACTTTTGAACCCTTTCTCACATGTAGATGAAAAAATTGGATGCATCAGCAGCAGACACAATTTAAACAAAATTTGGCTAAAAGGAATTGCTCATATTCGCAAAATGAGCAGTTTTTCCTTTTGCCACAATATTTTCAGCTCAATTAATTGTTGATTATGCTTACATTTAAGTATTTCCAACTTGAAACAATCGTGACAAATAAATTGCTCATGATGATCAATTTCTCCTTATGTCCCAATGGTTTCAACTTTATTCAATAACTATTCATTTATTAAAAGAGATTTTCCATATTTTTACCTGGATGTGTTCAAAGTTGTCTGCTGCAGATTTGTTGCATATATATATATAGTAAAGGGGGTTAAAAAACATGTAGCCTTTAAAGGAATGGATTGAAAAATACATCAGAGGAAGATGCATTTGAATCCGGGATTTTATATTTGTATTCTTCCTACTCTTCATTTTCAGAAAACTACAAAACACCACAGGATATAGAATAGTTGTGGACAGAATACAAACTCACGAAAATAAGTTGGGTCTGGCAGAAGTCAATAAGTAAGTGTCTTTAACTCTTTCCCTCATACGGCAATTCTGCAGCAGACGACTTTGAACATCTTTTGTCAAAAAATAGAAAATCTCCATAATTGAATGGATAACCTATGACAAAAAGTGGAAAACATTGTGGCAAAAGGAGAAATTGCACGTTTTGTGCAATTTCTTTTGTCACTATGTTTTCAAAAAGCCGTCTGCTGCAGAGGCGTCAGAAAGCATCTATATGAGGGAAAGGGTTAACTTCTACCATCCAGTGTCATACCTTAACCTGATGAGCCTGATTTTTAGTTTGTCTGTTGTCACAAAACTGTAACCTTACCTCATAACTCAAAAAACAATTACACATATTCATATGAAACTTGGTACACATTTTCCTAGAAACAATATGCATGTCTGCACCAAGTCACATAATTCTGGCTTTATTATAATAATTATTCAGTTATGAATAATTTTAGACTTAGAAATTCATACAAAAGGTTTAACCCTTTCCCTCATATAGACGCTTTCTGACGCCTCTGCAGCAGACGGCTTATTGAAAACATAGTGACAAAAAAAAGAAATTGCACAAAACGTGCAATTTCTCCTTTTGCCACAATGTTTTCCACTTTTTGTCATAGGTTATCCATTCAATTATGGAGATGTTTTGACAAAATATATGTTCAAATTCGTCTGCTGCAGAATTGTCGTATGAGGGAGAAAGGGTTAACCTTGCTCATTACTCAAAAACTGTTCAACATTTTCAAATGAAACTTGTGAAAGGGGTTATCTAGTGTGAGAACAAGAACAGTTTCTGTTTTCTCTTGTTATTATACCCCCTTCGAAGAAGAGGGAGTATATAGGAGTCACTGTGTCGGGCTGTCTGTCTGTCGGTCGGAAGCCATATTTTGTCCGGCCTATTTCTTACAAACCACTAGGTGGAATTTAAAAATTTACATGAAGCTTCTATACGAGGAGGAGATGTGCATATCCTAAAGGGGTTACAATTGCATGTTATTTTACAGAGTTATGGCCCTTTTACTTATTAAGTTATGGTCAAGGTGCTGTTTAGGGGGTATTTATCATCTTCAGTGATAGTTCTAGTTTCTTCTGTTTGAACAATTATTTAGTCCGCATTCTGAATGTTGACCCTGCAATAGTTGCCAACCAATGCTACTTTAGAGCTACAATACAATAAGAGTATTTGTTTGTTTCAGTGTTAATTTTCACAAATTGAAATATACGTCAATGCGTCCGTAAACAATTGCTTGTGAACGTGATACAGTCTTCAGTTTTGATTGTATCTCAATCAAACTTATACAGTAGTTAGATATCCATGAGAGCTCGGTTCCTTTCGCAAACCAGTCAGATCCATGCAAGACTGGATTATGGCCCTTGAAAATGTCAAAATTGCTATAATAGAACTTGTGAACACAGTAGAGCCTCCATTTTCTATCTGATCTTCACCAGACTTAGATAGTAGTTAAATATTGATGAGAGCTTAGTTCCTTTCGAAAACCACAAAAACACAATAGAGCCTGCATTTAATATCTGATCTTCACCATACATACATGCTCTGGATTGAAATTAATCAAAGAACCATCCCAGTAGAGCATAGACCCTCATGGGCCTATTGTTCAAGTTATTTTTCAATAATTATGTCTCCCCCATTACATGGGGGTGACATATTGTTTTTGCCCGTTCCTTCCGTCCGTCATTCCGTCCTTCCGTCTGTCACACTTGTTTCCGCTCAATAACTGAAGAACGCTTGGGCGTAGGAACTTCATACTTGGTATGCAGGTTGGTCATGACCAGTAGCTGACCCCTATTGATTTTGATAACAGAAGGTCAAAGGTCAAGGTCATGGTGACCTTGTGAGGTAAAAAATGGTTTCCGCTCAATAACTGAAGAACGCTTTGGCTGAGGAACTCCATACTTGGTATGCAGGTTGGCCATGCCTAGTAGAAGACCCCTATTGATTTTCTAAAGTCAAGGTCACAGTGACAATGAGCTGATAAATAGTTTTGCTTGGGCCCAGGAACTTCATACTTGATGTGCAGGTTGGTCACCACCAGAAAATGACCCCTATTAATTTTAAGGTCACTAGGTCAAGGTCACAGTGGTCAAGGTCACATCCGTCACACTTGTTTCCGCTCAATAACTGAAGAACGCTTGGGCATAGGATCTTCATACTTGGTATGCAGGTTGGTCACCACCAGTAGATGACCCCTATTGATTTTGAGGTCACTAGCTTAAAGGTCAAGGTCATGGTAACCTTCAGCTGAAAAATGGTTTCCTCTCAATAACTAAAGAATGCTTATGTTGAGGAACTTCATACCTGGTGTGCAGGTTGGTCCTAACCAGTAAATGACCTTTATTGAATTTGTTTGATTTTGAGGTTACAAGGTCAAATGTCGAAGGTCACAGTAACCTTCAGCCGAAAAATGTGTTTTACTCAATAACTCAAGAACGCTTATACCCAGGAACTTCATACTTGGTGTGCAGCTTGGTCCTAACCTGTAGATGACCCCTATTGATTTGATGTCAGTAGGTCAAAGGTCAAGGTCACAGTGACCTTTGGCTGAAACATGGTTTCCGCTCAATAACTGAAGATTGCTTGGGCCCAGGAACTTCATACTTGGTGTGCAGGTTGGTCACCAGCAGCAAATGACCCCTATTGATTTTGAGGTCACTAGGTCAAAGACCAAGGTCATGGTAACCCTCAGCTGAAAAATGGTTTCCGCTCAATAACTGAGGATTGTCACTGTTGCTTCATCTCCAGTCCAAAACTAAAAAATTCATCTCCATCATTTCTTTTCCTCCCCTACGACCACACAAATGGGGAGACAAGCGCTTTTTCAAAAAAGCAATCTCTAGTTCATCTTTGTTTCGAAGGAAAATAAGTATGGCTATTGTGATATCCTTGGTGTCGTCATCTACGTTGTCACAAAACTTTAACCTTACCTCATAACTTAAAAAACGTTCAACATTTGCAAATGAAACAAACTTGGTACACATGTTCCTAGGAACAATATGCATACCTAAACAAAGTCACATAACTCTGGCTTCAATAATTATTCAGGAATGCCCCTTTTTCGACTTAGAAAAAAACAGACAAGCATTGAAATTCGCTTCGTGGTGCTCTTGTTGTAAAGTTCAATTGATGACTGCAGACTGCAAAGCGCATAGAGAAAACATAGCAACCTAAGCTACCTTGTTACAGACTTTCAGCTTAATTTGCTCTCACAGTATGATATCAAAGTACTGTAGTTACTTTGATTTGAGAATATTCTTTAATCAATTGATTGTTTTTATAAAAAATTTATGGTATATAAAATAATGTTGGTGTAATTATTTTTTAAAGGACTGATATGTTTATACATGGTGAAGATATAAAGACAAATGAAACCATATCAGCATCTGAACTTCTCAGGTATTATATTTTACTAACTTTTTAGCTCACCTGAACACAAAGTGCAGGTTGAGCTCATGTAATTACTTACTGTCCAGTAGCTGTCTTTCCACAAATTTTTTAAACAACATCTTCTCTGAAACCACTGGGCAATTTTTCATGAAACTTCACAGGAATGTTTCTTGGTTTGTCTTCTTTTGAAGGTGTTCAAAGAATTATATTCAATGGAAAACTTTGGTTGCTGCAGCATCGGAAAATAGGAAAAATGCTCAAATTTTTAAAAAATCTTCTTGTCCAGAAGGACTGACCTGATTTGAAAAAAAATTGACTTGAAGGCTCCTTGGGTGACCTTCTACAAAATATGTTATTGAAAATTATTCAGATTCGAAAACATGGCCACCAGGGGACGGGAAAATAAAACTAAATAAGCAGTGACTCCCTTCTAAATTTACCACTTCCTATCCTATCTTCGTAGGATTGGATTAACCATCGACAGTCATGTTTTGCAAATGTTTTTACTTAAATTTATCTTCATTGATTTTATTCTTTTCAAAGAATATTTAAAAGCTGAAAACTGTTTGTAGGGATTAATGGCTTCATGCAAAATGGTTGTAACAACATCTTGTACAACCATTTTGCATGAAGCTCACTCAGAAGAAGCAGTTCAAAAAGTTAAGTTTCTTTCTTTCTCTTTAGGGTTATAGATGCAAATGCTGAGGCGTTGTTAGAATTAAGATATCAATACAAAGTGCTAGAAACAGTGGTAAGTATCATGGGACATTGTTTCTTCATAATTCATTGAATTTAACCCTTTCCCACATATGCAGCAGATATCTTTTGAAACATTGAAGCAAAAGGGGAAATTGATCAAGATTAGCAATTTCTCCTTTTACCGCATGTTTTCTCAACTCTATTCAATAATTCATTTATAGAGACTTTCCATATTTTTCTCTAGACATTTTCAAAGTCTTCTGCTACATATTTGTTTTAAGTGAGAAAGGGTTAACCTTTTTCTCTTTGAAGTTTTAATCATTTCTTATTAAAAAAAGCCATTATGCCTACTTTCCCCACAATGTTTTCCAAAGTTGAATGCTTCAGAATGGTCGCAATTTACCTGTATCAAGGATTAACAAGTTACTTCATACAGACAACTTTTGTTGCCTATGCAGCAGACGATTTATGAAAAAAAGATGAAGAGAGGAGACTACTCAAAACCTTGTTAGCAATGTTCTTCACTCTGTATCAAATTTGTACTGTCAGGTTAATGGTTAACCCTTTCCCTCATACAACAATTCTGCAGCAGACGACTGAACGTATTTTGTCAAAACATAACCTATGACTAAAAATGGAAAACATTGTGGCAAAAGGAGAAATTGCACGTTTTGTGCAATTTCTTCTTTTGTCACTATGTTTTCAAAAAGCCGTCTGCTGCAGAGGCGTCCGAAAGCGTTTATATGAAGGAAAGGGTTAACCCATTCCCAAAAGAGAAGTCTGCAGCAGACAATTTTGAAAACATCTATGCAAATCTATGGTAAATCTCTATAAATGTAAGTCTAGTTATAGTAAAGAGTTGAAAACCAGACAAAAGAAGAACACTTATATATTGCCAATAAGACATAGAAGGTTTTAAGAAACTGCTGGAGTAATGCGGCTATTTAGATCTGATAGCATGATTGCACAGGTGATATTCATGTGTTATAATTAGACTCAGGTTAATTTCCTGGAGCCCCACTGATTTAATCCGTTATAATTCCAGCCTGTAGTTGTAGGTTAATTTCCTGGAGCCCCACTGATTTATTCCGTTACAATTTCAGCCTGTAGTTGTAGGTTAGTTTCCTGGAGCCCCCCTGATTTATTCCGTTATAATTTCAGCCTGTAGTTGTAGGTTAATTTCCTGGAGCCCCCCTGATTTATTCCTTTATAATTTCAGCCTGTAGTTGTAGGTTAATTTCCTGGAGCCCCCCTGATTTATTCCTTTATAATTTCAGCCTGTAGTTGTAGGTTAGTTTCCTGGAGCCCCACTGATTTATTCCTTTATAATTTCAGCCTGTAGTTGTAGGTTAATTTCCTGGAGCCCCCCCTGATTTATTCCTTTATAATTTCAGCCTGTAGTTGTAGGTTAGTTTCCTGGAGCCCCACTGATTTATTCCGTTATAATTTCAGCCTGTAGTTGTAGGTTAGTTTCCTGGAGCCCCACTGATTTATTCCGTTATAATTTCAGCCTGTAGTTGTAGCAGCAGAGGAAGAGGATTTGGAGAATGTGTTCAAGATGGCCCTAATTCTCGTTGCCATTAGTTTAGGGTTGCTATGCTGTGCCATTGCTATTGTATTCTATATTAGCAGAGAACAGTAAGTGAATTTTGTGCCTTTGGGGTTACGGTAATTTTTTATAAAAAAAAGAAAACACTTTTTCTTACATTTTGTGCCTCAGCACATTTCCAAATTATGGAAGTTTTTTGCTCAAATCAGGTTTGCAATAATTAAAGTACTGTATCTGAATCATATGTCCATATCATATTTAAGCCTTAAGTATATTAATCTAAGCAATCTGAAATGGTTGTGTTGTTAGTTTTAGGGATATGAGACTATACATGTTTGGGTTTCATTCCTCACTCATGGTGCATTTAGGCCCAGCACATTTTTTTTTCCAGTACTGGCTAGTCACTCATGGTTCATGAATAAGTCTTCTCTCATGATAACGGAAATTGTGTTGTAAATGGCATAAACCCCTATGAAATAATCTGCCCATCAATTAACTTACATGGTACATGTTGCAAGAAGTCTGTACATTGAATTTTCAATTTTAGCCTTGTTTGACTATTTAGTTTAGGAATATAACCTACAATTTGCTGACAGAGAGAATCTATTGGCTTTATGGAAGACATATGAGGCGTCCGTGATAAAACTAACATTATGACATCTGCATAATGTATCGACCTAGATCAGTCTGCGCAGATTGATCCGGGCTGACACATTCCGTCTCAGGGGGACAGAGGTATAGAATAATGATTCCTGAAACAGAAAATCCAAAAAAGACAAACAGTGTCTATCCGGGTAAGCCTGCACAGCATGCTTAGGCTGATCCAGGTCAATACTTAAGGCAGAGTCCACAATGTTGGTTTGATCGCGGGATGGCTCATATCAAGTTTACTTTTGAAATGACTGTTTAAGGTTGTCCATGTTTAACATCAGGGAAAAAAAAGACAAATCTAGACGAATCACACATGAAAACAAACCTTTGGGGAAATTTTAACATTAAATGTGATTTGTTTATAAGGATGAAATTGCATACTTAATGTTTAATATTCTGTCTCAGCCACCATCTTGTATGGCTAGATGGCAGCAGAGAAGATCCTGGTGGCTGTGACTTTAAATCAGAGTCATGGATGTTGGGTCTATGAGAGAGTAATGTCCTTTCATTTTGTTTCATCCATCTTTTTAAAACAAAATTTCCTTTTAACTCTTTCCCACCTGCAGACACATTTTGAGGCAATAGCAGCAGGCGACTTTTGAAAACTTTGTGGCCAAAGGTGAAATTGGTCACAATGTTTTCAACTTTATTTAACAATTAAGCTATCTTTTATGGAGATTTTTCAGGGTTTTGTCACTGTGTTTTCGAAGTCGTCTTCTACAGATTTGTTGTATGTTAGAAAAGGTTAACCCCCCTTTCCAACATGATTCAAATCAACAGCAGATGACTTTGAAAGCATCCTGTTTGAGTACTGCTAAAGAGACGTTAGAAAGGGTCTGTATGTGGGAAAGGTTTAAGGAAAGTATGATTAAAAACATTGTGGCAAAGGGAGAAACTGCTCATATTAAGATATTTCTCCCTTTGTCAAAATGTTTGTAAAAGTTGTCTGCTGTCAATGCATTAAAGTACTTCTGTATGTTGGAATGGGTTATCTGTAACTCTCTCATGTCAGCTTGATTACTTCAATATTATAATATGCTGTTAAACCTGTGCTAAAGACCACCTTTATTAAGCAATTACCTGTATTAAGCATTTACACTTTTAGTTTACACCTTTTCTGCATAAATGACCCTGCAAATAAAGACCATCTGTGAACAAAGACCATATTGCTGCCTTCCCATGGGTGGTCTTTTACAGGTTCACTTTATTACCCATGTTTTATGTTTGTTTTTTTATAGATATAAAAGAAAGTTGAAGGCAGCAACTGCCATGGCCTATGGTAAGTTAACCTGATATCATATTTCATGAGATGGCTGCTTTGCAAATATTTGGAGGAATTCATCTAAGAATCTGAAAAATAGGCAACTTGATATTACTGCAGAGCTAAAAACATGTTGATAAAGGAAATAAGATTTCCAGCAAATTTTAGCTCCTCATTCGAGCTTATGTCAAACCATTTTGAAGAAATGTTCCTTGTGTGACCCTCTTTCAGATTACTTCAACCCATGTTGATTAATATAAAAACATGACTTAATTGGGTTTAGGCTGTTTCGCCTTATATGGCTATAGTGAAAAATCTTTTCCTCGGAAAGCATCTAGGTGATATTAATAAGAAATGTTCCTCTTGTTACCCTTTACGAGATGTCTTATGTGGCTAAACTTAAATCTTTAAAATCTTCTACTCAAAAACAAGGAAAAATTATAGAACTCTTTCGTTTAAAAAATACATGTCCAATGATCCTATGTTGATCCTCTACCAGATTTCTTTAAGTCATTTTGGATGGTCAAAAGACATAGCCAATGTTTTTAAAAGTCATCTGATGCAGATGTATCATAATGCAACGGCAGATGGTAAAGGCTTTACTGAGACCTACCAAATACGTTGCTTCCAACAGTCATGTATAAAGTTGTTCTGAAGACATGTTAAAAAGCGTAGTTTTGTTTCGAGAAAATGATCAAGGCGAAGTCATAAAATGCAAGTGTAACACTTTATTTATGTCAATAATTGCTCATGTTGTAAAAGTTGTCTGCTACAGAGGCTTTTACTGTTATCTGTATCAGGGAAAGGGCTAAATTAAACTTTGTCCATTTAATTACAGGGTCAAGTTCTGACTTGCAGAAACTGGAGATGCCTGGTACCAACCTTCACGCCTATGAAAAGTAAGTGTAGCGGGACAGCTGGTTTAGAAATGAGATCCTCGCACATTATAATATACCCTCTCTGAAATAGAATAGATTTAGAACCTTTCCCCAGATGCTTAATGCTTTGAAAACATCTTGTGGAAAGAAAATTTACATCTGGAAAATCTGAAGTAAAATTTTGTTAACAGTTTAAAACTACATAGATGGGACAGGAGAAAAATGATCACGAAAAATAATTTCTTCTTTTCCATCAGTGTTTTTAAAAAGTCATATTTTTTAGGGGAAAGGTCTAATGACAGATTGTTTAGGTTGCTGAATTGTTGAGATTAACACAGTATATATCTTTTACAGGTTCTATGGCTTTCACATTCCTCATATATGCTTTCAGATAAATAAAATTGCAATTTCTATATTATTTTCTTGTGTGTGCATACATTATTTATACAAATACTAATACGGATGAAAAAACAATATATCATTTAATATAATTAACACCATATTTATACACAAGTTCCATTCATGTTACATTTCAGAATAATTAATTAGCAAAATAATTTAGAGTTTTAAATCAGGTGTTCAACATTATTGGAGGTTAACAAATTTGGCTCATCTCTCACACCAAGAACTTTTGGATCATAAGGCTGGCGCAACTGTTTTCATGTTATGCCAGGTTTATGTGCTTGAATTGTGGTTAATTTATTACAACCAAACTTAAAATGCAGCAAGGTAAAGTCTGGTATCATTTTTGTTTTCTTTTGGTCAAGTTCAAGGTTACTGTTACCCAAGATAAATCACCTATGCTGCATTGCTTGTTCGTTTATTAGGCAATAAAATGTGTTAACTGTTAGTATGATCAGAAACAGTATGAAAACTGGCTGGTTTGATCATAGGATTAGCCATTAACTGTTGTCAAACTGCCTTCTGATCACAAAGCTATCATGATCTCAAAAATGAAGGCAAATTAATGAGATAGTTTGTTACTATTTTGGCAGTGTTGTGTTGCTATTTATGGAACAATGTGCTCACATATCACTCACATATTATGTTATGCTCTACAGAGTGTATTCTCACGAAGGACAGACAAGATTTTAGGGTATTTAACCATCATTATTTTTGATCAATAAACTAGAAAAACTGTTTTTATCATTTGAATATGACTTGATGCAAAAAGATTGTACCCACATTTAAAAACAAAACTCAGTTATATGTGCAAGATGGGCACGTATTTTTGATCTCTGATTGAAAGAAGTGTTTTTGGCTGATTGTTCGAAGAGAACATTAAACATTTTACCTGATAAACTATTTCAAGAGAAAAATGTAACATCTAGAAAATTGGATATATAGTTTCGTTCCAGGGTTGAAAACATGGTATGAGAAGGGAGAATTTGCTTAAAATTATCAATTTCTCTTTCTTTTTTTACAATGTTTTATTTAAAAAAATTGTTTATATAAAGGAAATGTTTATCGAACTTCCTAGGCAAAAGTAAGTCTCTTATAGTCATAAAATGATAAAACCATGTTTTCACACATTGTCGTTCACTTGTTTTTGTTTTCTGTTTATTTATAACTGGAAGTGTGTTTGTTCTTATTTCAACATTAAATCATATTTTTTTTCTTCAAATGATCTTGAAAGGTTTTCACACACATAAATTATATCTCAATTTGAAATAATTAACCCCTTTCCATCATACAAAAATCTGAAGAAGAAGACTTTAAAAAATAAATAAAAGAACTATGGGATTTCTCTCCCTTTCCCTCATATAGACGCTTTCTGACGCCTCTGCAGCAGACGGCTTTTTGAAAACATAGTGACAAAAGAAGAAATTGCACAAAACGTGCAATTTCTCCTTTTGCCACAATGTTTTCTTCTTTTAGTCATAGGTTATCCATTCAATTATAGAGATTTTCTATGTTTTGACAAAAAATGTTCAAAGTCGTCTGCTGCAGAATTGTCGTATGAGGGAAAGGGTTAAATGAAAGAACATGTATTGATAAGAGTTGAAAAAATTGTGGCCTAAGGAAAAATTGATCATTTTCTCCTTTTGTCACATTTTTTTCAAAAATCTTTTGCTGTAAACTTGCCAAAAGGCATAGGGTTTATTGCAGGGTTTAAATTTTGGCTACATTTGTGACACCCATTGTTTCTGACTAATCATAAGACCATTATTATACTTCAAGGTCCAACTCATGTTCTATTTTTCATTAATTATTGTTTTGGTTTTCACAAATTTAGAAAACGCCACTTTTTTCACCGCAGATAAATGGCCCCTGATAGTATATATATATATATAACCACACCGAGCCAAAAGTAGTAGTTTTGATTAGAAAATCCTTGTGTAATTCTGTATTAATTTAGATAAAAAAAACAGCATTGCATGTGGATCTAGGAAAAACACATTATTAAGACATTTTGTTCATTTTGTACACACAAGAAAGGGTTCCAATTGACACCCTCAGACAATGATGTCATTCTGGAATAATAGAGTGTCTACTTGACCTTTTATTGAAAAGCAAGGTACTTGTCGGAATACTGACACAATTTAATCATATGGCAGCCCCAATTATCCACCCTTCAAATCAGATTGAGTAAAGATTGGGTGAGATCAGTCTGTATGTATGTACAGTCTGATCAGAGCCTTTGGTTGCAGCATATGTTAGTGTTACAGTTATATCAGAGTTCACTTTTCCTTGCGCATATGGTTGAACTTGTTTGCTTATAAATTAACCCAGTGGTATCACAGAGATAACTTATGGCGGAGACCAACAAATTGCCCAAAAAGGTAAGACAGGACCATGAAATTATCTCCCTTACCTATCATGATTTAAACACATGCTGTCTGTAATGAATATATTTTACCCTTTTCCTACATTCAGAGATATTTTAATGTAACTGTAGCAGACATCATTTGAAAACATTAAAAGGAGAACCTGCTAAAAATGTATACATTGTTCTTCTGATTTTCTAGTTGGTACATTGTAGCAAAGCAAAAGACTTATGAAATATTATTCAATCCTCTCTGACCTGCAGACTCGTTTTGACACAATAGCAGCAGATGACTTTTGAAAACATTGTGGCCAAAGGTGAAATTGCTCGTGATGAGCAAATCTCCTTTGGCCACAATGTTTTAAACTTTATTGAACAATTATTAAGCTATATCTTTTATTGAGATTCTTCATTTTTTTGTCATCATGTTTTCAAAGTCGTCTGCTGCAGATTTGTTGTATGTGGGAAAGGGTTAAAGTAAAAGGATGGTTTGTCACACAAATAATTTATCTACAGAGCTTTCAAAAGTTTACCTGATATGACTGAAATAATATACAGCAGACAACTTTGAAAATATCCAGGCAAAATTCGAGAAAATCTCAATGAATGAAATTTTAATTATTTGTTAGAATGGCAAAAGTTATCATATTTGCCCTGATGCCACAATGGTTTCCGAAGTCGTCTGCTGCCTCTGCAGTGTTAAAGAAAAGCACCAAAGGACATTCATCTGATCTACAAATTTGGAGTATAATTCTGATACAGAGTTTAAATCATTGTAGGAAAAAATGAAATTGTTTGTTATTAGCTTTTAATCTCATTTGCCCATGATGTGTTCAATAGTTGTCTGTGTCTGAAACTGTGAGTATTGGGGTTAAGATCGGTTTGCATATCCTTGTGGCCATTATACAGCTGTCCAGAAGTTTACCCCTTGACCTGATACAGTAGACTTTAGACAAATTTTGTAAACATTGTGGGTAAAAGAGAAATTGCTGAAATTGAGAATTTTGTTTCCGTTCCCCACATTGTATTGAACTCTGTATAAAAATTCGACTTCAGAAATGTTATGATGTTACAATATTTTTCTAAGTTTTCAAAGCAGTTGACTCTTAGACTATCATATCAGGTAAATTATTAAGGAAGACATAAATAAGTGGATGTCACAAAGTCCCTTATGTCAGATTTCATGTGGATTAAACTAAAATGTGATAGGTAAAGGTCTTCAATTTGTTCCCAATTTTCAAAATGGAGCTGTTTAGCACTGGAAAATGTTATGAGACACAATATGCAAACAAGAGATTTTTGTCAAAATTATGTTTATACCCTTTCCCACATGCTGACACATCAGTGGCACATGTTCTTGGAAAACATTGTGGCAAAAGGAAAACATCTCTCTCATGATGAGTTTTTTCTCCTTTTGCCATAACATTTTCACCACTTTTCAATTATTATACTTAATCCTTTCCTTCATATGGCAGTTCTGCAGCAGACGTCTCCTGCAGAGGCTCAGAAAGCATCTATATGAGGGAAAGGGTTAAAGGGTGGATTTAATTTCCAGTGCTTTTGCTCAAATGAAAGAAATATTGATAAGTCATGTTGCTTTGGTCTCCTGTCAAAAGCTTTGTTTTAATGCTCAGTGGTAAAAACTATATATTATGTAAATATTTGAGCTCATTATGTCAAAACTATTTCTTTTCTTTTCTGATTATGACTGTTCACCTGATAGGATATTTCAAAGGTGGACTTGTTTTATAAAATTATCTGATAAAATGTCCTGTTTGATCTATTCAGAGTACAATTTTCATACAGAGTATCATTTTGTTGAAAATGTTAATGACTGTGCACCTGATAGGATATTTCAAAGGTCCTCTTGGTTGTAAAAATAGCATGTTTAGAGCAAATTCTCCTTCCTCAAACATCTACGAAAGTCATTTGTCTAGATCTGCTGCATATATATAGGCATACATTGTCAGGAAAAGCATTAAAAGGAAATAAAAAACTATTATAAATTTCGTAATGCTAGGGTAATAATTTCTATTCAAATTATGTTTTTGTCAAAGTTTGTAAAGATATGACACAATTAAATAATATAAATAAATAGGAACAAGATCTCTTGGGCATAATTTTTTCAAAAGTGATTGGCCGCAGATGAGTAACACTTTGTCTGTATGTGAGAAAGATTTAAAGAATAATTTTACTTAAAGCATTGTGGGAAAAGCAATTATTGTTAGATTGGAGTCATTGCTACTTCAACCTCAATGTTTTCTTAAGTGATCTGCTGCAAAGGTGTCAGAAGTCTTCTATTTCAGGGATTGGGTCAATATTCCATGTGCAAATAAAAAAGATACCAAATATGCTTGCTGTCTTATGTCCAGGCCAATTAACTTCGATTTTTGATACACATATACAAAACACTTCCAGTTTTAAGATTTTATGCCCTGTATTTTCAGTCAGTTTTGTACATATATGTGAACTTGTTTTGTAAATTATGTAATATTTTGTATTAGTCTGTTTTTGTCTGCCCTGCAAGCTGTGTTTGTCATGTTAAATATGTTTTATTGCTCTCTCTTGAAAAGCAGGAATTTATATTTTTAACTGTCTACTAGATATGAAACTTTAAAAGTCTTCTTCTTTTGAAACGTCTGAGTAAAAATATGCCACAGCTAGAATATTGCAAGTTTAACTTGTGTCAAATAGTGGAATGCATTGTGGGAAAAAGGGCAATTTTTTCGATTTTTACAAGATTCCCCAAACAAAATTTTGTCATTTTCACAAATAGACCTTTAATCCTCCTTTCCCACATACAATAAATCTGAAGCATATGGCTTAAAAATAAACAAGTCTTAAGTGCAGAACATCTCTATAAATGGTTGTATGACAATTGAATAGAGTTGAAATCATTGTGGCAAATGGAGTAATTGCTCATTATAAGCAATTTCTCCCTTTGCCACAATGATTTCAAATGTCGTCTGCTACAGAAGTGTCAGAAAGTGTCTATAAGTGGGAAAGGGTTAAGTGTTTTGAGTTCTTGAAGTCAAGGTTGCCCTAACCTTTGGTCAATTTTAACCCTTTCCCTCATACAGACACTTTTTGATGCCTCCACAGCAGACGGCTTTTTGAAAATATAGTGACAAAAGAAGAAAACAAGCAATTTCTCCTTTTGCCACAATGTTTTCCACTTTTAGTCATAGGTTATCAATTCAATTATAGAGAATTTCGGTTTTTTGACAAAATATGTTCAAAGTCGTCTGCTGCAGAATTGACGTATAAGGGAAAAGGTTAATTAAGGGACAGCTGAACTCAGGGAATTTATGTTCTGTTCCCTTACCCCTTGTTATTATTCATTTCTTGTTTCCAGATATGTACAGAATGTGCATGCGATTCCAAATCTCTCAATACGAGGAGGCATTCCACTTTCTTTCTGCATGCAAGCGTTTGTCCTTTTTTTGGCGAATATCTATGTTTCTAAATCCACTTTGAAGATATAAGTAATCCACAGAATTATTTTACTATTCTATTTGATTTTCTTCATTTAATTAGTTTTAGATTCTTGATTAATTTATCTGATATATATATGACTTTATTACAATACATTAAAACAGAGCTCTAGATAAGGGGCATTTTGCATGTCCTAAAATCCTTATTTGACCCTCTAACCCTATGTTTTGAGCAATTTCACCATTTGCCACAGTATTTTCAAAAGTCGTCTGCTGCAGAGGCGTCAGAAAGCGTCTATATGTGAGTAAGGGTTAATAAAAGCACTGAAAGTGATGTGGGATGGTACCACTGGTATGAGTGGAAAAGCTGGTCACCTGTCACACTTTTTGGGGATGTAACAACATAGTTTTTTAACCCTTTCCCACATTGTAATAAATCTGCAGCAGACGACTTTGAAATTATGAAGTAAAAAATATAGGAAACCTCTGTAATTGAAAGGGCTATTATTGAATAGAGTGGAAACTATTGTGGCAAATGGAGTCATTGTTCGATTTGAGCAATTTCTCCTTTTGTCACAGTGTTTTCAAAAGTCATTTGCTGCAGAGGCTTCAGAAAGCGTCTTTATGTAGGATAGGGATAATTGCAAATTATAAAAAGGCATACAGTTCAATAGTTCAACCATTTATATAAAAAAGAAAAGAAAACCTTGTTTCCAGAGACCTTCAATTGAACTCATGAATGGTAGACATAATTCATATGAGCAAATAAATATATAATAACACTATTTAGATACATGACAAATAGTCATATTCCTATGAATTATTGACAAGTCTGCAAAACTATTTAGTGATATGAAGTACAGTAGTATACATGGAACATTTCAGGTAATTTTCAAAACGCACTAAAAGTGTCAAAAGTATAAGTATTGACTTGTGATGAAAACATTGATTGAAAAGTATAAATTGCTTATTACCATTCGTCAGTTGAAGATTAGTCAAAGAATGTCTGAAATGGGGGAAGGGTCAACTAGTATCTGTAGCATAATGTTTATATATGTAGAATATAAAAAGACTCGACTTGAATCAGGTTGAAAAACATTGTGTGAAAAGGAGAAATTGCTAATTTTCAGCTCATTTTCCGCTACTGCTGGTTTTCCCACAACATTTTCAAAATGAGTCTCTTACAGAAGCTATAATGAAAGCAATTATTTCATGCTTGCAGAAGCATTTTAATGCTTATGCAGCAGACTACATTTGAAAACATCTGGACCAAAGGATAGATCGATTGCTTATTGTGTTTCAACTCTTTCATTAATAATACTTTCATTTAAAGAGATTTTCATTTTTTTTACCTATATGTATTCATAGTCGTCTGATGTATATTTTAGTGTATGTGGGAAGCGGTTAAGCAAAAACTCCTATTCAGTAGTTAACCCAATCTCACTTGCATTTTGATACATGGGCAGCATTTGGATGTTTAAAAACATGAAGAAGAAATCTTCTACATTGACAATTGATTATATGGATAGGGTTTCCCATACCATATACCTTGTACTACAAACAAACAAAGGCAATACTGCGGATATATTAATCCTTTCCCTCATATAGACGCTTTCTGTTGCCTCTGTAGCAGACAGCTTTTTGAAAACATAGTGAAAAAAGAAGAAATTGCTCAAAACGAGCAATTTCTCCTTTTGTCACAATGTTTTCCACTTTTGGTCATAGGTTATCCATTCAATTATAGAGATTTTCTATTTTTGGACAAAATATGTTCAAAGTCGTCTGCTGCAGAATTGTCGTATGAGGGAAAGGGTTAAGATTAAAAAAGAGATTATGAAAATAAATTTTGAAACCAAAAGTATTTTTTGACAATATTGACCTGATCCTGATCATTGTGCAAAGATGTAAAATTTATATTATTATGACAAATGTGAATTTCCATCCAATATGTGAATTTATTGAAGAAAATATGCATGGTGAGATAACTCACTCTATATTTGATAACAAAAAATAAGACAATGTATGTATGTGTGTAGGATACAATAATATAGGCTTAATTAAATTAACCCTTTCGTACATAAAGACGCTTTCTTACACCTCTACAGCAGACGACTTTTAAAATCATTATAGCAAATGGAGAAATTGCTTATATTGAGCAATTTCTCCATTTGCCACAATGTTTTCAACTCTATTCAATAATCCGATTATAATTTGTAGAGATTTGCTATATTTTGGACTTGATAATTTCAAATATGTCTGCTGCAGATTGGTTGTATGTGGGAAAGGGTTTTAATATGTTCACAAAGATCAAGATCGGGTCAATAATGTCAAATTACTCCTATAGGGCATATCTCTGTAAATCAAAGAATTAAGTATCTAATAGAGTTGAAAACATGGTGGCAAAAGGGGAAATTGCTCGATGAGCAATTTCTCCTTTTGTCAAAATGTTTTCTAAAGTCGTCTTCTGCAGAGACGTCAGAAAGCATCTGTATGAGGGAAAGGGATAGAGTTAGAGTTAGGGTTATACACAACAAAAGCTTTGGACACTAAGATGACAGTTGTCTATAAAAAATTATGAATGAAGGAGACATTGTTTTTGTATATTTCAGTGTAAATCCTATATACCTGGAAAAAGTGAAATTGGAAGAGGTTGGAGTGTCTAGGTAAGTTTATTGATTACTTGATCCTTCCTGAATGCAGATGAATTGACAATAATATGCAGGAGAAGCTTTTCGAAAAAAAAAAAAACATAATGTGCACTCTCTCCTTTTGTCACAATATTATAAAGTATAAAGGAGAGATGCTGATGAATTTCCGTATATCTGCAGTAGATGCTTTTTGTGTCACCCTGCGTAGCATGGTAGGCACTTAGGGATTACTTTTTTTTGTCCGGCATTTGTCCATCCATCTGTCTGTCTGTCTGTCCGTCACACTTTTTTGTCACACTTTCAATGAGCAGGTGCAGGTGACACTGTAAATGCTTTATGTATCATGTCATTTTTTCAATCTTATAATATTTTGTAGGGATGATGATGATAACTTAGATGATAATGCTGTTGGGACAGTTAAACCCAACCAATACGGTGAACAACAAAAATCCTTGAATTTTTACACAGAAACAGACCCATATTTCCCAAATAACTCAAGTTTTGGCAATGGCACAGACATGTTGGACGCAGCTTTACGGCAACATGAAGAAAATACGACGGGAAATGGAACAACCCCTACGCCAAATGGTGATAGTCACTATGACAATTTAACAGGCCTTCCTACCACACAGATCTGATGTTAAGGAAGATTTGTGACACTTTTTCGTGTACTTGATCTGTGATATCTCTCATGCTTTATATTGGAGCTACTTTATCCCTTTCCCACCTGCAGACGCATTTTGACGCAATAGCAGCAGACGACTTTTGAAAACATTGTGGCCACAGGTGGAACTGCTCATGATGAGCAATTTCACCTTTGGCCACAATGTTTTCAACTTTATTTAACAATTAAGCTAAATTTTATTGAGATTTTTCAGGTTTTTGTCACTATGTTTTAAATGTCGTCTGCTGCAGATTTGTTGTGTGTCGGAAAGGGTTAGAGCTGTACCATGGGGTTCAGGTATTATTAACCCTTTCCCAAATACAATAAATCTGTAGCAAATGACATTGAAAACACCTTGACTTATATTTGAAAACTTTCTGTAACTGAAATGTAATGATTGAATCTTGAAGACATTGTAACAAAAGGAGAAATTGCTAATTAAGAGCCTTTCAATTGTCATCTGCAGCAGATGTGGGAATGAGTTATAAAATAGTGATCAGTTAACACCGTCTTTACACGGTCTGATCTGGGGTTACATTAACTCTTTCCAAGAAACAGGCATCTCTTGATGCCCCTGATGCCATAGGTTTTTTCCCTTTTCCCCCCCAAGATATTTTAAACCCTTTCCAACATAAAACAAATCTACAACAGACAACCTGAATAATTTCAAGCCAAAACTCCTCTATCATCAAATGATTGTGTAAAAATGCATCTGCATGGGAGAAAAGGTTAAAGTAGAAAGAAGAGACCTCTAAAAATTGGCAAAGGCAGTGATCAGCCTATGATTGTCTTGTTTGTGAGTGCTCATAGATAACAGAAGATAACCGTGTCCTGTGTTTGGGCTCATTTTATGCTCTCTAATTTATAGGGAGATCACCCGGCTCTCTTAACTCTTTTCCACATACAAGAAAACTGCAGCAGACGACTTTGAAAATATAGTGACATGAACCTGAAAAATCTGCATTAAAAATAGCTTAATTGTTAAATTAAGTTGAAAACATTCTGGCTAAAGGAGAAATTGCTTATCATAAGCAATTTCACCTTTATCTACGATGTTTTCAAAAGTTGTCTGCTGCTACTGTATCAAAATGCGTCTGCAGGTCGGAAAGGGTTAATTAAATAAGGAAATCAATATTTGACACTGAGAAATTCTCCTTTTAACACTTTTGAAAACATAATGAGCAATTTCTGTCTTTGCCAAATTCTTTTCTCCACTCTTTTCAATATTTTCAGGTATAAATATTTAACAAACTCTTGCCTTAATGTTTTCGAAGTTGTGTGCTGAAGATTTGTTGTATGTTAACAAGTGTTAAACCATCATTGTTACAGACTGGAAATCTGTCATTGCGAGATAAACGAGAATTAATTGTTGCCTTATTTTTTATACACAATTATGAGTGGTCTTTTGGAAAGAGGAAGGACAATCATAAACAACTGGGATGAAAATGTAAAAGTAGCTTGCTGTAAATAGGGCTTTATTTATTGAAGAAATGGTGGAATATTTTGTAAGTGTTCATGAAATAATAGATGAATGTGTGAAATTGTTTTCTTTAACCATTTCCCATAATTATGAAGACACATTTTTATGCTTCTGCAGCAGATGACTTTTGAAAACATTGTGACAAAATTGAAAATGCTCATTATGAGCAAATGGTTCTTTTGTCATAATGTTTTCAACTCCATTCAATATTTAAACTTTCATTCATAGCTCATATTTCATTTAGCTCACCTGTGTGCTCAAGGTGAGCTATTGTGATCACATTTTGTCCGGCGTCCATCGTCAACAATTGCCTTGTTATCCCTCTACAGGCTACATTTTGCATCCTATCTTCATGAAAGTTTATCAGAACATTCATCTCCATTAAATCTTGGACAAGTTCTGAACTGGGCCATATGAGGTAAAAAACTAGATTAAATTGAAGGGAAATCTTGTTAACCCTCTGGAGGCTGCATTTTTAACTTGAGCATGTTGAAACTTTATCAGAATGTTTGTCTTGATAATATGATTATTCTAATTTGAATATGTGTCATAACTAGGTCACTAGGCCATAATAAATGAAAATCTTGTTGGCAATCTGGAGGCTGCATTTTTTGCTTCAGCAGCTTGAAATTTTGGTCATATTGGGTCAGAAACTAGGTCACTAAGCCAAATTGAAGGAAACTTGTTAACACTCTGGAGGCCACATTTTTAACTTGAGCATGTTGAAACTATCAGAATGTTTGTCTTGATGATATGAAGGTCAAATTCGAATATGGGTCAAGTCGGGTCAAAAAGTAGGTCACTAGGTCAAATTGAAGGAAAATCTCTAAAACACTACATGCCGCAATTTTTGCTCCAGCAGTTTGAAATTTTTGTCTGAATGATATCTAGGCCAACTTTGAATATGGGTCATTTTGGATTAAAAACTAGGTCACTAGGTCAAATTGAAGGAAAATATTGTCAAAACTCCGGAGGCCGCATTTTTACTTTGAGGAAGTTGAAACTTTGTCAGAATGTTTATCTTGATGATATCTAGTCCATGTTCGAATATGGGTCGTAAAAGGTCACTAGGCCAAATGAAGGAAAATCTTGTTAACACTGAAGAGTTCATTTGAATATTTGTCAGAATACCGATCCCCAGTCGCGGCACTACGGTCATGGTGGAGTGCCCTTGGGCAAGGCACATTTTCTAGCCTAGTACTGGTTTGTTTACCCAGGGATCATGAATAATTAAATGTAATTGCGCGCTAAATGACCTTAGCTGTCGATGCGCCATAAAACAATATACATTCATTCATTTGTCAGAATACAATGTAATTGTCTTGATGTGTTTTGCATTAGAAATCACATTGGATTTTTCAGGTGAGCGGCCCTTTTGTTAAAAATATTTGCCTAGATGTTTTCCAAATCATCTGGTGCAGATTTGTTGTTTGTTGAAAACGGTTTACCATTTAACAGGTTTGATACTTTAAAGGTCGCATGCTTTAAAAATATCTGATGATCAAAATCATAAAATCTGGCAAATTAGAATTACATATTTGATACAGAGTTGAAAGCATTGTGGAAAAAGTAAGAAATTGCTGGTGTTAAGCAATGTTTCCTTTTCCCAAAATGTATTTAATAATTTGCTGTTTGTAAGAAAGTGATAAAGGATTTTTAATTGTTAGTTCTAGTGAATTGTTAGAAGCCACTTGCTGACTTGCCATTATAAAACATAAGGTTATACTGATGTTTAAGTAATAGTACTGCTTTCTTTAAATTTATGTTAAGACTTGGCTTTAATTTATGTGAATGAGTTGGGCCCCTTTTTATCACCGATTTTTTAGCTCGCCTGACCTTTGCTCAAGGTGAGTTATTGTGATCGCCTTTTGTCTGTCGTCCGTAAACTTCTTCTCCTCAGTAACGAGTTGGTCAATTGGGATGAAACTTCACAGAAAGCATCCTCTCACTGACCTCACCAGAATTCCTTCAAATTGTTGGGATCCATGCAGAATTCTGGTTTCCATGGCAACGAAATGAAAAAAACTTCAAAAATTTTCTTCTCCCAAACTGGTTGGCAGATTTTCAAATAATGTTGTTGAAATTTTCCTTGGATGACCCTCTATCAGATTCCTTTAAGCCATGTTGATTGGTTGTAAAACATGGCCGCCAGGAAGGCAGGGCTATGTTGCCTTATATGGCTATAGTGAAAACTTTAAAAAAATCTTCTCCTTCGAAAGTGTCAGGCCAATTTTCAAATAATTTTGTAGAAATGTTCCTTAAGTGACCCACTATCAGATTCCTTCAAGCCATGTTGATTGGTGTCAAAAAACATGGCCGCCAGGGGGGCAGGGCTATTTTATGGCTATAGTGAAAACTTAAAAAATCTTCTCCTCCGAAAATAATTATGTAGAAATGTTCTTAGGGTGACCCTCTATCAGATTCCTTCAAGCCAAGTTGATTGGTTGGAAACTATGGCCGCCAGGGGCCGGGGCTTATATGGCTAAAGTGAAACAAAAAATATCAGGTGAGCAATCGAGGGCCATCATGGCCCTCTTGTTTATAATATCTACATCATGTACATTTTCATCAATATTTATATGCTTTCATTTTGTTTCTTCACTTTGAGGAGTTCTTTACCCTTTCCCACAAACAACATCTCTTCTGCAGATTAATTTGAACACACGTCAATAATATGGAATCTGTATAAATGAAAGTAGAATTATTGGACAGAATCTGGTGGGGTTGTGTCAAATAACATCTGCATGTGGGAAAGGGTTACAGTGTTGTATCAGGTAAATGGTTAAACAAGTTATAATGTGGATTAAATAGCAGGGAACACAATATTACGTAAACATATCATTTTTGTAAATTGTTTAGATAGCACCAACTATCATAAAGTTTGATAAATGTATTCTTACATTCCCCATTACAGATGACATAAGATGTCTCTACCACGGATGACTGATCAAATGTAGAAATTGCTCAATACAAGCAACATGTCTCCTTTTTTAGCTCACCTGAGCACGAAGTGCTCAAGGTGAGTTATTGTGATCGCCTTTTGTCCGTCGTGCGTCGTGCGTCAACTTCTTCTCCTCAGTAACCAGTGGGTCAATTGGGATGAAACTTCACAGAAAGCATCCTCTCAATAACCTCAACAGAATTCCTTCAAATTTTTGGGATCCATGCAGAATTCTAGTTTTCATGGCAATGAAATGAAAAAAAACTTCATAATTCTTCTTCTCCCAAACTGGTTGGCTGATTTTCAAATAATTTAATAGAAATGTTCCTTGGATGACCCTCTATCAGATTCCTTCAAGCCATGTTGATTGGTTGAAAAACATGGCCGCCATGGGCAATCTGTTTTGCCTTATTTGACTATACTGAAAACTTAAAAAATCTTCTCCTGAAAGTGTCAGGCTGATTTTCAAATAATTTTGTAGAAATGTTCCTTCAAGCCATGTTGATTGGTCGAAAACTTTGGCGGCCAGGCTTATATGGTTAAAGTGAAAAAAAATAAAATCAGGTGAGCGATCCAGGGCCATCATGGCCCTCTTGTTTTATACACCTGTCAATGGATGGGCAGTATTGTTGGAACACCTGCGGCAGGCAGCATCCACACATTGCCTGCATGCTCTCTAAGTTGAACAGTTTTCATCAGATCTTTGTTAAAAAGTGAAAAACTTGTAACAGCTAAAGCACATTTTTCCATTGAACTCTCTCCCACTTACACACAATCTGCAGCAGACTCATTTGAAAATATCTACGAATTCAAGTGTAATTATTGAATAGATTTGTAAACAATGGGGCAAAAGAAGAAATTGCTCATTATGCCACAATATTTTCGTAAGTTGTCTGTTGCAGAAGTGTCTAGATGTCGAAAAGGGAAAAACTATTTTCTCAGATGTTTTCAAAGAAGACAACATAATCAATTATCATATCGGGTAAACAGTGAGAGTGAGGAGGATTCTTTTGGTTTTTATTTATTTAAACTTTCAGGAACATTTTAGCACACTTGATCAAGATCATTTGAGCTATTGTGATCACTCATCATCTGTCTGTCCGTACACAATATCCTACCAACTCCTCCTAAACCAATGAATCGGTTTCAAAATAATTTCACAGTAATGTTACTCAGGTGGTCCTCTTTCAAAGTTGTCCAAAGAGTTTAACCCTTTCCCTCATACGACAATTCTGCAGTAGACGACTTTGAACATATTTTGTCAAAATATAGAAAATCTCTATAATTGAATGGAAAAACTATGACTAAAAGTGGAAAACATTGCGGCAAATGGAGAAATTGCACGTTTTGTGCAATTTCTTCTTTTGTCACTGTTTTCAAAAAGCCGAGTGCTGCAGAGGCGTCAGAAAGCGTCTATATGAGGGAAAGGGTTAATTCCATGTTGAACTTTGATTGATTACTGGCACGTTTTAAAAATTATTCCAATTCATCAAAAACATGGCTACCATTTCCTTGTATGTATAGAGTAAGATCATTGAAAACTATTGTTTAACCCTTTCCCTCATATAGACGCTTTCTGACGCCTCTGCAGCAGACGGCTATTTGAAAACATAGTGACAAAAGAAGAAATTGCACAAAACATGCAATTTCTCCTTTTGACACAATGTTTTTCACTTTTAGTCATAGGTTATCCATTCAGTTATTGAGATATTCCATTTTTTGTCTAAATATGTTCAAAGTCGTCTGCTGCAGAATTGTCGTATGAGGGAAGAGTTAAGTCTATTTAGTATCAGATGAGTGATATAGGACCCCAATGGTTCTCTTATCTATGATCATATTATTCCAAAGACATTATAATATCTACAAAATTATGTCATTATTTTGTGTATGCATTAGTTCAAATACATGTTATTACATTGTTAATGATTGATGAATGTATGACTTGTAACTTATTTGTTTTTTGTATTAATTGTTATTATTTGTGTTGCTGAAGTAGTTATTATTTTTCAAACATGAAGTGTTCAATGCAACACACCTGTCAATTCTTACCAAACTTTAACTTGCCTAAGTTTGTAAACATTCAATTATCTACATCAATCCAATATACATGATATAAACATTTCATTGTAATTATTTTACAACTAGTAACATTTTATATTACATGTATTTCACTTAAATTGACAAAAGTAACTGTGACATGCGTCATTTGTCATCCACCAATTGGCTAACAGACTATGTGGATAAGCAGCCAGTTGTTTGGAAAGTCTGCTGTGTGGAGTACTGGTATGAGAAAGCCAGGAATCACATGGGTGAATTGGCAGCCATGATATGACTGAAAAATTATTGAAAGCTGAGTTAAACCCAATTAATTAATCAATCAAAAGAATATTTTTAATATGTGCATATTAAAGAATTGTTTACTAGTCATTTTTGAATCTTTATATCCTCCGACAAAGGCGGATTGGATATTAGTTTGGTGTCGTCTGTCCGTCCTCCCAGAATCATATCTATGGTTTGGTGAGATAGATTAAAACTATATGGAAATGTCAACCACCATAGGGAAATGTCAGACTGCAAGTTTCAGTCAGATTGCCTTTTGAACTTGTATTGTATATTTTTATATCATGGCTTATACCACAGCTTTATTATGAAAACAAGATCACAAATAACATCTAATCTTCACTTCCACCTCCATTAAATCTCTGTCAAAATCCAAACTTGGTCATGTGGGGGTAAAAAACTAGGTCACGAGGTCAAATTTTAGAAACACTTTATGAACACCCTAGAAACCTCAATTTTTATAAAAGCATCTTCCTCAAATCACAGTCAGGATCAAAACTGGGTCAGATGGGATTAAAATCTTAGTCAAATTTTAGACAAAAAATTGTGAGCACATATGAGGCCACATATTTCATCCAATCTTCATGAAAAACCATCAGAACATTTATTACCATCAAACCCAAGCCAGGTTCAAAACTGGGTCATGTTGGGTCAAAAAGTTGGTAACTGTCAAATTTTAGAAAATCTTGTGAACACATTCGAGGCCACATTTTTCATCAAATCTTTATGAGAAAAAAATAGAACATTCATCTACATCAAATCTCAGTAATTTTCCAAACACATTAATGTTTTAACTGGTATACCAAGGTGGTCCATGCATTCTTTTACAGTTTTTATTTTGGCTGGGATCTCAAAGCAACAATTAACTTGTCCAACTTTTAATCAACTGAGTAGCAAAACGGAAGCAGAGAATATTTTGTTTGATCAATGAATTGTAGGAAAAAATAACTTGTTTTCTTTGTGATTAGTTTACCAGGGTGCAATTTATTATGGTTTTGATATAAAAACCCATGATTTATTCACCCACAAATCATTGCAAAGTAAAAAATATTTCTTATTGATGTCGGTAGTGTTGTTGTTTTCTCATATATAGAGAAGATACAGGTCAAATCTGGTCATGCTAGAGCAGCTGACCGAGTTGTGAAGTGGTTAAAGTGTCTCCCACGAGAGACGTACACCTATGCTTGATCCTTGGACAAAGTATACTGAAGACTTGATACTTGTGGCTTACCTCCTTGGATTTCTCCTTACAGAAGACCTTGTAATTTACCCAAGAAATGCAGTGACTTGTTTGAAATACTATTGAAAACAGTGTAAAATGCCAAAGACACAAACCCACTACAACTCTCACTGTCTGCCTAGGTACAACTTTTAACCATTTCCCACAAACAGACGCTTTTTGATGCCATCTACTGCAGATGACTTTTGAAGACATTGTGATAAAAGGAGAAATTGCTCATCCTTTTGTAACAATGTTTTCAACTCTTATTTAAATATTTTACTTTCATTTTAAGAGATTTCTCATGTTTTTGCCTAGATATTTTCAATATCATCTGTTGCAGAATGTATGTGGGAAGGGGGTTGGCAAAAAAAAAGATTTGTTCATTAGATCTAATTGGTATAATATATTGCACCTTTACATTGACTAATTGACTGAACTTCATCTCCAACTATAATAAGGAATATAGAGTAATCCGTGTTCTGATACAGAAAACGTTGATGTCTCTGTAGCAGATGATTTTTAAAAGCATTGTGGAAAAACAAGTTCTTTTAAATAGCACGTCGGATGAACAATAAAGGACAAGTTTTTTCGACTAAGTATTCAAACACATTTTGAAAAATGTATTGTTTACCCCCAAAAAACTGTATAAAGATCACAAATTGTTATATTTTCTTACTTGCATTTGCTAGGTCTAGAATATTAAGTATTATAAAACAAGTGTGTTACAAAAACAAATAAAAATGCTTAGTAAAAAGTTTATGAATTTTGTTTTTGAATTGCCTGCCCGGAGTACAGAAAAGTGTTTTGATATCACTATGGCCCTCTTGTATGCAGTACATTGTATTGTCTTCAATCTTCAGCTCACCTGAGCACAGTGCTCAAGATGAGCTGTTGTGATCGCCCTCTGGACCAATGTCATTTAAACTTTCACAGGAATATTCCTTTGATGATCCTCTTCGACAAGTTTTTAAAACACGAGGCCCAAGAGAGCCAGTATCACTCCACTGCCATTAGGCAGTATGTTTGTGCCGTATGGCGCCATGTTCAGAAGGTAATGTTTTAATTTTGTCAACCATACATGTATAAAGGTCATATGCTAGATAAGATAAAAACAACCTTACATTACAACAGCGCACACTCGTATATAGGCCTAGTGAGAATGCCACATAGAAGTTTTGGTCGGATTTTAATGAGATTGCATACTATGTTGCCTTCATTTAATTAATTTTTTATCATTTTTAGGTGGGGTTAGCGGAAATGTACCGTAGACGTTTAGGCGTTCATTCATTTGTAAGGATGATGTTGGCCGTCCAGTACCTGCCTGCATCCCATATAGAAAGAGCGGTAGAAAAAGAACAATATTACAGTTATACCATGGCAGAGTTTAACGCCGTTTTCAACAATAGTACAGTTATACCACAGCAGAGTTTAACGCCCTTTTCAACAATATTACAGTTATACCACAGCGGAGTTAATGCCCTTTTCAACAATATTACAGTTATACCACGTCGAAGTTTAACGCAGTTTCAACATTATTGCAGTTATACCACGGCTGAGTTTAACGCAGTTTGAACATTATTAGTTATACCGCGGCGGTGTTTAATGCCATTTTCAACAATATTACAGTTATACCACGGCAAAGTTTAACGCAGTTTCAACATTATTACAGTTATACCGCGGCGGTGTTTAATGCCGTTTTCAACAATATTACAGTTATACGACCGCCGAGTTTCCGGCCGTTTTGAAAAATATAACAGTTATACCAAAGCGGTGTTTAACATGATTTTCAACAATATTATAGTTATACCACGGCGGAGTTTAAATTCGTTTTCAACAATATTACAGTTGTACCACGGCGAAGTTTAAATTCATTTTCAATAATATTACAGTGATACCACGGCGAGGTTAAATGCCCTTTTCAACAATATTACAGTTATACCACGGCGGAGTTTAACGCCTTTTTTTCAACAATATTACAGTTATACCACGGCGGAGGTTAACGCCCTTTTCAACAATATTACAGTTATACAACGGCGGAGTTTAATGCCGTCTTCAACAATATTACAGTTATACCACAGTGAAGTTTAATGAAGTCAGTTTCAAGAATATTACAGTTATACCACGGCGGATTTTGACGCCATTTTCAAGAATATTACAGTTATACCACAGCTGAGTTTAATGCCATTTTAAAGAATATTAGTTATACCACAGCGGAGTTGAATGCCGTTTTCAACAATATTACAGTTATACCACGGAGGAGTTGAATGCCATTTTCAACAATATTACAGTTATACCCCGGCGGAGTTTAAAACCATTTCCAATATTATTACAGATATATCACAGCGGAGTTTAATGTCGTTTTCAACAAGATTACAGTTATACCACAGCGGAGTTTAAAAACGTTTACAACATTATTACAGTTATACCAAGGCAGAGTTTAACGCCGTTTTCCAACACTATAACAGTTATACCACTGTGGAATTTAATGCCGTTTTCAACATTATTACTGTTATACCACGGGGGAGTTTAACCCCATTGTCAACAATATTACAGTTATACTACAGCGGAGTTTAATGCCGTTTTCAACAATATTACTGTTATACCACAGCGAAGTTTAATGCCGTTTTCAACAATAGTACAGTTATACCACAGCGGAGTTTAAATTCGTTTTCAACAATATTACAGTTATACCATGGCGAAGTTTAACACCGTTTTCAACAATATTACAGTTATGCCACGGCGGGGGTTAACGCCCTTTTCAACAATATTACAGTTATACCACGGCGGAGTTTAACGCCGTTTTCAACATAATTAGTTATACCATGGCGGAGTTTAAAACCTTTTCCAACATTATTACAGTTATACCACGGCAGAGTTTAATGCCGTTTTCAATAATATTAATTAGGCCTCGGCGGAGTTCAATGCCATTTTCAACAGCATTATAGTTAAACCACGACGGAGTTTAATGCCTTTTTCAACAGCATTATAGTTATACCACGACTGAGTTTTACGGCGTTGTCAACATCATTAAAGTTATTCCACTGCAGAATCAAATATGAGAATAATAAATTCCCAATCACGGCTTTGTTTACCAAAATTAATTAGCATAACCAGCGGGATTTTTGTTTTATTCTTCTGCATATACTTATTTGTACTGAGTAGACTTATTTTCCATGCACAGTACTCATGTGCATTCCCCCTTTCCCATTTATCTCACTATTTATTCTAAT
This sequence comes from Serripes groenlandicus, assembly GCA_031761405.1. Lineage (NCBI taxonomy): Eukaryota > Metazoa > Mollusca > Bivalvia > Cardiida > Cardiidae > Serripes > Serripes groenlandicus. Next base: position 42,913,714 of record JASEVX010000004.1, read on the forward strand.
ATTTGTAAATATCGGAATCATTCATGATTTTTGTATTGCTTGCCGACTTATATGCCCATAGGGCCTGGTGCTCTTTGTAATTGCAAATGTAAAATATAAATCTGTAAATATGCACAAGTCGCAGTAATAAACGATTTACTTACTTACTTATTCAAAATAATGACATCAAAAGTCTCAGGTCAACAAATTACACAATAAAAGGATATTAATCACACTGTTCACTTTAATGACATCATTTAAATTCGAGGAGGTAAAATTTATTGGATATATTTCAATTTTGGTTTGTAGGTTTGGGTTTTTTTCTTGTAAGAATGTCTTGCGATTTTTTTTTCTACCAACAGAGTTTGTCCAATTTAACATAACTACTGACTAGAGATGTGGGTGCTGATGGCAGTCTTTCTTTCAATATTGTCTTTTCACTATCAGCTTTACATCTGTATACAATTTCTTCAATAAGGTCATTCACAAATTTGTATGACGCAGCCACTTTTACTTAACTCAGAAAACATGACACCCTTACAGCAAACAACTACTGAAAATATTGAGATAATTTATAATATATTATTTCCTTAGTGCAAGTTCGACACACTATCCTTTTCTCGACAAAATGACCATGTATACACGGTCTCTGATTATCATTAATCTTTAATAATCGTGTTGATAAATGTAGAAAGTATACAATTAGACCCATTAAACACACGACAAACCAATTATGAATGATAATTGATAACACATCCTTAACTAGAACTATCACTGAAGATGATAAATACCCCCAAAACAGCACCTTGACTCAAAATATGGCTTCCGACCGACCAACAAAATACACCGCACTTCCTCTCAATGTGTTGTATCATCCTATGAAGTTTTATTAAATTCCAACAATTTGTTTTAAAGTTATGCTCTGGACAAGACTCTACGAATAAGAAAAAGTAACAAAGGGCAATAACTCTGTAATTATGTAAATTAGAGTTATGGTTCTTGTACACTGCACTTCCTCTCATTATGCTCTACCATTGTATGCAGTTTTATTAGATTCCATCTGTTAGTTATTAAGTAATTCTCCGGACAAGAAAAAGTAACAAAGGGCAATAAATCTGTATTTAGGTAAAATAGAGTTATGGTTCCTATACACCACACTTCCTGTCAATGTGTTGTATCATCCTATGATGTTTTATTAAATTCCAACAATTAGTTTTAAAGTTATGCTCCAGACAAGACTCTACAAACAAGAAAAAGTAACAAAGGGCAATAACTCTGTAATTATGTAAATTAGAGTTATGGTTCTTGTACACTGCACTTTCTCAGAGTATGCTCTACCATTGTATGCAGTTTTATTAGATTCCATCTGTTAGTTATTAAGTAATTCTCCGGACAAGAAAAAGTAACAAAGGGCAATAACTCTGTATTTAGATAAAATAGAGTTATGGTTCCTGTACACCGCACTTCCTCTCAATGTGTTGTATCATCCTATGAAGTTTTATTAAATTCCAACAATTAGTTTTAAAGTTATGCTCTGGACAAGACTCTACGAATAAGAAAAAGTAACAAAGGGCAATAACTCTGTAATTATGTAAATTAGAGTTATGGTTCTTGTACACTGCACTTCCTCTCATTATGCTCTACTATTGTATGTAGTTTTATTAGATTCCATCTGTTAGTTATTAAGTTATTCTCCAGACAAGAAAAAGTAACAAAGGGCAATAACTCTGTATTTAGATAAAATAGAGTTATGGTTCCTGTACACCGCACTTCCTCTCAATGTGTTGTATCATTCTATGAAGTTTCGTTCAAATCCTATGTTGCATTGTTAAGATATGGTCCGGACAAAATATGGCTTCCGACCGACCGACCGACCGACACAGTGACTCCTATATACCCCCTAAAACTTTGTTTTTTGGGGGTATAATTAATGTATCTTGAATAAACTGAGAAAATGTTTATTGTTTAATCAAACTGTAAAAATAGGAGAATGTTTTGAAAATAACATTTTCACCCTTTTCTCACACTAAAATTGCATTTATTTCCTTTTCCAATCATACATATACTTTTTTTTTCACGTCTGACACATGCACCTTTGTTCGACAATACAGAGACACTATATTACATATTGTCCCTGGATGATACAACCATATTTAGAACGAGTAAATAGATGAAAATAACCGATGTACACAATTGTAAATTATATATATATTTACAGTATGTATTTGATAATCTATTCCAGCGTACATATACACGATTGATTGGGTCTTTCTATATCATCTGTTTTAATTCCCTTAAGATAAAATCTACACACATATCGGACTTAAATAATTTCATATAAATAAAAATCGGTAAATGTTGCAACCGCTCAATATGATCGAAGTGCCGATATTATTGGATTGTTTCAATCAGGGCGCTAAATTTCAATCCACTCTTAATTAAAGCGATCCAACTTAGTTCAAATCGAGCTTAAGATGCAATCAGGGTCCAAACAGATTGTCAATTTCATAATTTTCTTAACTGTTTGATAAAATCGTCTGTTGCAGATTTGTTGTATGTTGAAAATGTTAAAAACCATATTAATATAAGTTTTGATAGTCATCATATATCTCTATAGCTGATCATTCACAGTCTCCATGAAGTGATATATTTATGTTTTTTAGGATGCAACTGCATTTTGATGCATCTGCTGCAGATGACTTTTGTTGCGAAAGAAAAACAAGAGGCCCTCATCAAGAGGCCCATGAGGGCCTATGCTCTACTGGCATTGACCTGGCTTGTTTCAAAAGGAACCAATATGTCATCAATATTCAAATACCATCTAAGTTTGGTGAAGATCATATAGTAAATGGAAGCTCTATTGTGTTCACAAGCTGTATTATAGCAATTTTGACAATTTCAAGGGCCATAATCCAGCCATGCATGGGTAGATCTGGCCGTTTTTTAGAAATGAACCAAACTCTCATGGATATCTAACTACTGTATAAGTTTGATTGAGATACAATCAAAAATAAGGACTGTATCATGTTAACAAGCCCTATTATAGCAATTTTGACAATTTCAAGGGCCATAATTCAGTCATGCATGGGGCGGATCTGGCTTGTTTTTGAAAGGAATCAAGCTCTCATGGATATCTAATTACTGTATAAGTTTGGTTGAGATACAATAAAAAAAAAAGAGACTATCGTGTTAACAAGCTCTTTTATAGCAATTTTGACCATTTCAAGGGCCATAATCCAGTCATGCATGGGCAGATCTGTGGCTGGTTTTCGAAATGATGAAGACCATCGTGTTAACAAGAAATTGTTTACGGACGGACGTACACACGACGGACAAATCGCCACGACATGCCTTTGGCCAGTAGAGCTAAAAACAATGTTTTTATTTAGAGATTTTCCGTTATTTTGGCATACAATGCTTTCAAAGATTCTGCTGCAGAAACGTTGATTGTGGAAAGGGGGTGTGTGTTTAACCATTTCATTGCAATCTCTATAAAGAAGAGTATAATTTTCAAATACATGTAGAACTTTACAATGAGCAATTTCTCCATTTGTCATAATGATTAACACTGTTCATTAATCATACTATAATTTATAGAGATTTACTATATTTTTGACATGATATGTTCAGTCCCTTGCTGCAGATTTATTGTAGCGTGGGAAATGATTTATAACCATTATATTCTTGAATTCCAGACTGTTAAAAGGGCTATTTTGAAAATATTGTTGAATAAGAGATGAAAACATTGTGACAAAAGGAGAAATATCCAATTATAAGCAATCAAGTCACCTTTTGCCACAATGTCTTCTATATATAGTCTGCTGCTGCAGTTTGTATTAAAATGCGTCTGCATTAGAGAAGGGTGTCCTTTTAAACAAGATTTTCTTGCTCCATTGTTATTTCGTCTGTTCTTTCCATCTATGGACATACATCACAAATTATTGCAATTGAAAACATTGTTAAATGAGCAATTTCTCCATTTGCAACAATATTATCAAACGTCTACTGCTAGTGGGAAATTAACAGCACTTGAATTTAAAATATCTATAAATACGTGTTTGAAACATTGTAGCAAAACGAGAATTTGCTCATTATTGGAAATTTCTTTTTTTGAGTACAAAGGTCGACTGCTGCATTCGAGTCGGAATACATCAGGATATTAGAAAAGGTTACGGAAAGTGTTTACCCGTTATACAAGATTGAATAAGCAGTAAACCCTTCACTACAAAAGAAAACTGGTTGGCCAATTTCAAATAATTTTGAAGAACTGTTCCTTGCCTTGTTAAAACATTAAGAGTAAAACAGAGGAAACACATGGGTGTGAACAGGGAGTTCGGTTATGACTGAAAATTGTTGAAAACTTAAACCAATAAATCATTTGGTAGAACACTTACAGTTTCAAGTATATTTTTCGGCATATACAGTTTATATTACATTGCCATAAACATATCTAAACTGGCCCAGGGGAAAAACAGAGATAAACACTTTTTATGACAAAAGTATTTTATGAAAAGACTATGGAAACCTGTGCAGTCAAATTGCATATCAACATATTTATTAAAATCATTAGAAACAGATACAAATATACATGAAACATTAAACTAAACAAGCAAATTCAGAGAATCATGGTCCCCCGCCAGGGTCAAGGTCACAAAAATTGGTATTGATGGAAAGGGGTTGTCACAAGGAATACACATGTGAAATATGAAAGCAGTACCTATTACGGTTCAGAAGTAAGGGCCATAACTCCGTGAAAAATCATCCAACCGGAACGCAAACACGATATGCGCATCTACACTTGGTGGTGATCCTTCCTATGAAGTTTCATCAAATTCCAAAAAGCGGTTGCAGAGAAATAGCCCGGAAAAATGAATTTAGTCATACATAGCCGGATGGTGGGGTAAAGGGCCATAACTCCGTGAAAAATCATCCAACCGGAACGCAAACACGATATGCGCATCTACACTTGGTGGTGATCCTTCCTATGAAGTTTCATAAAATTCCAAAAAGCGGTTGCAGAGAAATAGCCCGGAAATGAATTTAGTCATACATAGCCTGATGGTGGAGTAAAGGGCCATAACTCCGTGAAAAATAATCCAACCGGAACGCAAACACGATATGCGCATCTACACTTGGTGGTGATCCTTCCTATGAAGTTTCATAAAATTCCAAAAAGCGGTTGCAGAGAAATAGCCCGGAAATGAATTTAGTCATACATAGCCTGATGGTGGGGTAAAGGGCCATAACTCCGTGCAAAATAATCCAACCGGAACGCAAACACGATATGCGCATCTACACTTGGTGGTGATCCTTCCTATGAAGTTTCATCAAATTCCAAAAAGCGGTTGCAGAGAAATAGCCCGGAAATGAATTTAGTCATACATAGGGGTAAAGGGCCATAACTCCGTGAAAAATAATCCAACCGGAACGCAAACACGATATGCGCATCTACACTTGGTGGTGATCCTTCCTATGAAATTTCATCAAATTCGAAAAAGCGGTTGCAGAGAAATAGCCCGGAAACGAAAGTGTGACAGCGTGACTGACGGACTGACGGACGGACGGACGGACTGACTGACGAATGAGAAATAATAGTCCCCGCGCTTTCGCGAAAGCGGGGGACAATAAATAGTCATTGTATGGATAGCATGGAACTGTTTACGCACTTGTTAACAATGCTAAATGAAGTTTACCGTTACACCCGGTGTCATAAGTGTGTATACATTCAACATACAATGGCATTTATTCAAAGACTGCTGTTCAATAAATTAGAAAATGACAAGCTCTACATATGGGAAAGAGGGGTCAAATTATCATTTATCGTAACATAACAAGAATTAATCATAACATTTAAGAACCGTCAACATATTTATTAAAATCATTAGAAACAGAATACAATATACATGTACATGAAACATTAAACTAAATAAATAGTCATTGTATGGATAGCATGGAACGGTTTACGCACTTGTTAACAATGCTGAATGAAGTTTACCGTTACACCCGGTGTCACAAGTTTGTATACATTCAACGAAATTTATTAAAATCATTAGAAATAGATACAAATACATAAGACATTTCCAAATGATTGCAGACGTATTGACACCTATACGGTGACAACTTTTGAAAACACTAGAAGCACGAAAAATGGATGAGCAATTTATAAGAAGAATACTTTATGCGTTCTTTTTGGCGAGTTTCATATTACAGAAATCACTTTCATCTTGATATTTTTTAACATGATATCTGCTCCCAATAAGAGACGCAGAAATTGACAATGTATACATAAACTACATTTACAAATAATTGCGGACGTTTTTTGACACCTAGGCTATGCAGTGGACGACTTATGAAAACACTGGTAGCAGGAAAAATGGATGAGCAGTAAGAAGATTAATATATGCATTCTCTTTGGCAAGCGATTCATAATCATATCACTCAAATAAATAAATCGAAATTAAATAAATGGTCATTGTATGGATAGCATGGAACTGTTTACGCACTTGTTAACAATGCTAAATGAAGTTTACCGTTACACCCAGTGTCACAAGTGTGTATACATTCAACATACAATGGCATTTATTCAAAGACTGCCGTTCAATAAATAAGAAAATGACAAGCTCTACATATGGGAAAGAGGGGTCAAATTATCATTTATTGTAACATAACAAGAATTAATCATAACATGATATTTAAAATCGTCAACATATTTATTAAAATCATTAGAAACAGATACAAATTTACATGAAACATTAAACTAAATAAATAGTCATTGTATGGATAGCATGGAACGGTTTACGCACTTGTTAACAATGCTGAATGAAGTTTACCGTTACACCCGGTGTCACAAGTTTGTATACATTCAAAGAAATTTATTAAAATCATTAGAAATAGATACAAATACATAAGACATTTCCAAATGATTGCAGACGTATTGACACCTATACGGTGACAACTTTTGAAAACACTAGTAGTACGAAAAATGGATGAGCAATTTATAAGAAGAATACTTTATGCGTTCTTTTTGGCGAGTTTCATATTACAGAAATCACTTTCATCTTGATATTTTTTAACATGATATCTGCTCCCAATAGGAGACGCAGAAATTGATAATGTATACATAAACTACATTTACAAATGATTGCGGACGTTTTTTGACACCTAGGCTATGCAGTGGACGACTTTTGAAAACACTGGTAGCAGGAAAAATGGATGAGCAGTAAGAAAACATCACACAAATAAAGAAATCGAAATTAAATAAATGGTCATTGTATGGATCTGTTTACGCACTTGTTAACAATGCTAAATGAAGTTTACCGTTACACCCGGTGTCACAAGTGTGTATACATTCAACATACAATGGCATTTATTCAAAGACTGCTGTTCAATAAATAAGAAAATGACAAGCTCTACATATGGGAAAGAGGGGTCAAATTATCATTTATAGTAACATAAGAATTAATCATAACATGATATTTAAGAACCGTCAACATATTTATTAAAATCATTAGAAATAGATACAATATACAGAAGACATTTACAAATGATTGCAGACGTATCGACACCTATACGGTGACAACTTTTGAAAACACTAGTAGTACGAAAAATGGATGAGCAATTTATAAGAATACTTTATGCGTTCTCTTTGGCGAATTTCATATTACAGAAATCGCTTTCATCTAGATATTTTTTAACATGATATCTGCTCTCAATAGGAGACGCAGAAATTGACAATGTGTACATAAACTACATTTACAAATAATTGCGGAGGTTTTTTGACACCTAGGCTATGCAGTGGACGACTTTTGAAAACACTGGTAGCAGGAAAAATGGATGAGCAGTAAGAAAACACATCACACAAATAAAGAAATCGAAATTAAATAAGTGGTCATTGTATGGATCTGTTTACGCACTTGTTAACAAAGCTAAATGAAGTTTACCGTTACACCCGGTGTCACAAGTGTGTATACATTCAACATACAATGGCATTTATTCAAAGACTGTTCAATAAATAAGAAAATGACAAGCTCTACATATGGGAAAGAGGAGTCAAATTATCATTTATAGTAACATAACAAGAATTAATCATAACATGATATTTAAGAACCGTCAACATATTTATTAAAATCATTAGAAATAGATACAATATACATAAGACATTTTACAAATGATTGCAGACGTATTGACACCTATACGGTGACAACTTTTGAAAACACTAGTAGCACGAAAAATGGATGAGCAATTTCTCTTTGGCGAGTTTCATATTACAGAAATCGCTTTCATCTTGATGTTTTTCAACATGATATCTGCTCTCAATAGGAGACGCAGAAATTGACAATGTATACACAAATGATTGCGGACGTTTTTTGACACCTAGGCTATGCAGTGGACGACTTTTGAAAACACTGGTAGCAGGAAAAACTGATGAGAAGTAAGTAAGAAGATTAATATATGCCTTCTCTTTGGCGAGCGTTTTATATCTAACAAATAAAGAAATCGAAATTAAATAAATGGTCATTGTATGGATAGCATGGAACTGTTTACGCACTTGTTAACAATGCTAAATGAAGTTTACCGTTGCACCCAGTGTCACAAGTGTGTATACATTCAACATACAATGGCATTTATTCAAAGACTGCCGTTCAATAAATAAGAAAATGACAAGCTCTACATATTGGAAAGAGGGGTCAAATTATCATTTATCGTAACATAACAAGAATTAATCATAACATGATATTTAAAATCGTCAACATATTTATTAAAATCATTAGAAACAGATACAAATATACATGAAACGGTTTACGCACTTGTTAACAATGCTGAATGAAGTTTACCGTTAAATCATTAGAAATAGATACAAATACATAAGACATTTCCAAATGATTGCAGACGTATTGACACCTATATGGTGACAACTTTTGAAAACACTAGTAGCACGAAAAATGGATGAGCAATTTATAAGAATAATACTATATGCGTTCTCTTTGGCGAGTTTCATATTACAGAAATCGCTTTCATCTTGATATTTTTTAACATGATATCTGCTCTCAATAGGAGACGCAGAAATTGACAATGTATACATAAACTACATTTACAAATGATTGCCGACGTTTTTTGACAACACTGGTAGCAGGAAAAATGGATGAGCAGTAAGAAGTAAGAGTAATATAAGCGATCTCTTTGGCGAGCGTTTCATATCACACAAATAAAGAAATCGAAATTAAATAAATGGTCATTGTATGGATAGCATGGAACTGTTTACGCACTTGTTAAAAATGCTAAATGAAGTTTACCGTTACACCCGGTGTCACAAGTGTGTATACATTCAACATACAACGGCATTTATTCAAAGACTGCCGTTCAATAAATAAGAAAATGACAAGCTTTACATATGGGAAAGAGGGGTCAAATTATCATTTATCGTAACATAACAAGAATTAATCATAACATGATATTTAAGAATCGTCAACATATTTATTAAAATCATTAGAAACAGATACAAATATACATGAAACATTAAACTAAATAGTCATTGTATGGATAGCATGGAACGGTTTACGCACTTGTTAACAATGCTGAATGAAGTTTACCGTTACACCCGGTGTCACAAATTTGTATACATTCAACGACATTTATCAAAATCATTAGAAATAGATACAATATACATAAGACATTTACAAATGATTGCAGACGTATTGACACCTATACGGCGACAACTTTTGAAAACATTAGTAGCACGAAAAATGAATGAGCAATTTATAAGAAGAATACTATATGCGTTCTCTTTGTCGAGTTTCATATTACAGAAATAGTTTTATCTTGATATTTTTTAACATGATATCTGCTCTCAATAGGAGACGCAGAAATTGACAATGTATACATAAACTACATTTACAAATGATGGCCAACGTTTTTTGACAACTAGGCTATGCAGTGGACGACTTTTGAAAACACTGGTAGCAGGAAAAATGGATGAGCAGTAAGAAGATTAATATATGCGTTCTCTTTGGCGAGTGTTTAATATCACACAAATAAAGAAATCGAAATTAAATAAATGGTCATTGTATGGATAGCATGGAACTGTTTACGCACTTGTTAATAATGCTAAATGAAGTTTACCGTTACACCCGGTGTCACAAGTTTGTATACATTCAACATACAATGGCATTTATTCAAAGACTGCTGTTCAATAAATAAGAAAATGACAAGCTCTACATATGGGAAAGAGGGGTCAAATTATCATTTATCGTAACATAACAAGAATAAATCAGAACCGTCAACATATTTATTAAAATCATTAGAAACAGATACAATATACATAAAACATTCAACTACATTTACAAATGATTGCTGACGTAGTTTGACACCTATGCAGTGGACAACGTTTGAAAACACTGGTAGCAGGAAATATGGATGAGAAATTTATAAGAAATTTCATATCACACACATAAAGCAATCAAAATTAAATAAATAGTCATTGTATGGTTAGCATGGGACTGTTTACGCACTTGTTAACAATGCTAAATGAAGTTTACCGTTACACGCGATGTCACAAGTTTGTATACATTCAACATACAATGACATTTATTTAAAAACTGCTGTTTTAGCAATAAGAAAATGACAAGCTCTGCATATATGAAAGAGGGGTTAAATTATCATTTATACTTTTGTAAATTATTGATCTTCATTAGATGGAGAAAATAAAGATAAACTCTTCTTATAAATTGCTCATATTTTCTCCATATAATGAAGATCAATAATTTACAAAAGTATAAAGACAATGTGTGAAAAAAAAAGAACGGAAAAAATGCATATAAATACGAATATAATACAATTGTACATGTATGTCGCTATGTAAATACCACTGTCCTCTCAAGCTGTCAGATTAACATGCCTTGTTTTTTTCTGTGATCATACGATAAACAAACCCATATATGCTTTGTGCATGCAACCTGTTCAAACCGAAGGGGAATTGTGGGTTATAATTTGCCCTATGAGACCCCTAATAGAATACTTCACAGAAACGAGATGTGTTCAATAAAGGACAGACATATATTAAGTAATTATAAAATTACAAATGCATCAGGTAACTGATAAAACATGATATGATATTGAGTCGTCTGCTTAAATTCCTGTGACCTAGTTATCCTTTTCTCCCAATGATATCAAGAGTTTGTTACCCGTAAGTGGTTTACTGTTATTGCGGTCAATAATCACGAAGAATCAGTCATCTGTATAATCTGGCATTGTTATCTTTTTTGCATGTCTATAACAATTCCATGCAGTGTGAAGAAAAAATAATAACTTTGTTATAGAAAATGTCGTAGTCATCATGTAAAACGTGAACTAAATTAGTATTTAAACCAAACGGAGACCTCATATATTCCTGACCGTTCAAGGAACGTAACAAGTTACATAGAATCAAACGACAATTCTTTCAAACGAGTCCCAGCAGGTCTGAACCATAGCACAGTTGATCAAAATATGTTCTGTTAACAGTCTTGCAAAACACAATACAGATCATATTTGTGTAACAGGGTCGATACATCTGATATAAATCCCGTTTTAATAAACGTAATTTGAAAAGAACAAAAGGCGTAGTAAAAACATATTTTTTGTTGAACAGTCAATCTATAACCGGCACAGCTGACCCAGGAATATAAGCTTGTTCTTTTTTTATCTCCGCTTCAATTGGAAGAGACCCAATTAGACCAAGAACAATGTATGTTCTTGATCTAATCTGCAGTCCCTGAATTTGTTTAAGGCAGAGTCGATGTGACCTTTCCAGGGTCAGACGATCACGGTCAGAAAAATCCTGTAACAGCTCACAACCAAAAAGGTCCCTGGGGAGAACTACAGCGTCATATTTTTTTAAACTAGTCATAAGATTTAAACCATTTCTATGTAATCCTTCTTTAATCATACAAAATTTCGATCAACATGTCTAATTATCGAGGTTGAACTGCTGTATGTGTTACAAAGAATGCCTAAGTGGACGAACTAGTCTTTCTCTTGAATTTCTTCGTTACCAACAAACCAGGACGGTGACCTGCGTGAAAATGCTCGCTTAAATTCGTTAAGTGACAATGGCGCACTTAGTTGGATTATATTTGAATCTCCATACACAAGAATACTGATGGCACATGTTGATCATATCTTGTAAGGATTTACTAGACAACGGTGACATATCATCTGCAAAGGACGGGGCACAAAAACTAGACCCTTCTATGGCTTTCATCTTGATATTTTTTAACATGATATCTACTCAGATCCCATAATTTGAATCATATTGTCAATTCTATATTATCATTAGATACACTAGTACCCACTTCCTCGAATTTCAGATTTTTTTCCAAATGGATAATGTTGCGGACTAATGTTATTAATCTCGTTATTTCTTCTTGTTTCTAATTGTCCTGGGAATCTATCGGTTTTTCATGTAGGTTACTGTACTTCGGACGTTTGATCTTCGTTGAATTGGTGCATACAAAGCGGGTACAACACCAGATTTGGGTAGCATTGTCAGGTGTTTAATCATCCAAGCCAAACTGAAAGTACATATGAAGTATCTCATATTATGCAATATTACTTAAAGATAAAAAGGTACATGCTTCTCTATACGTCCACATAACTTGATTGCAACGACATTTGAAACGTTAAGGGCTTCCACTAGCTTTTGAAATGAAGTTATTTTGAAACAAAATGGTCACAACGTTAATCATGTCCATGAACCAAATTATGATATTCATTTTACTTTAAAAACTTTTCCCACAATGACAACATATCTGTGGAATACAACCTTAAAACACCTGGGTAAGAATATGGATAGCATCTGAAAATGCCAATACCCTATGAATTTCAGCCCTATTCAATAATTATGTTTTAAAGGGCAAATACGAATGTATTTGAAAGGGATTAACCCTATCCATCATGCAGACGACTTTTGAAAGTAATGTTTACCACAAAACCATTAACACCAACGAGGGAATACCATTTTTGGGCGTTTCGCCACTATCTTATTGCTAACCTGCTTTCGAAAAGTCGGATTAAGGCTGCAACCAGTCCACAATTGATTTCCTACGCCAAAATCGAGTTATGATTTGTTATAATCTGTCTTTTCAACTATTTCATTGGTTCAACCGAATCTCGAAAAATCCTCCGCTTGCATTAATCAATGAGACAAGCGCGAAACACTCTGAACTATGATTGACCTCAATGTCAGTGGTGTTAGGTAACGTCGACCGTGCTGTGACCCAGTAGACTTAAATAGAGAAATGTAAAAATCACTGTAAATAAAATTATTGAAAGGAGTTGAAACCATTGTGGCAAAAGTAGAAATTGCCTACGATAAGCAATTTCTCCTTTTGTTACAATGTTTTCGATTATCGTCTGTTGCACATGGAAGCGAAACCCTTTCCGTGATACTATAACAGTTCGAATATTGAATATGGAGCTATTGCTGACAATGAGCCATTCCTCCTTTTCACACAATGCTTTCAAACACAAATTAATTCTTTTAATCGATACATTTTGAATAACATGCTAGAGATGAATGATAACGAGTAATATTGCCTTACATCATGGGGAAAAATATATAGTTGAAACCTTTGTGGAGAAAAAAGAAAATGGGTCACGATAAACAATTCTGCAACCGTCTGCTGCACATGCGTCTGTAAGCGGGAAAGGGTTGAACCTTTTCCATTATAGCTACTTAGTTACATACGAATGTTGAAAGTGTATTTGCAAATGAAGCAATTGCTGACAATGAGCAACTCCTCCTTTCCAAACAACGCTTTGAAAGATGATTTTTTTTAAATAACCTAGATAACGAAAACATTTGTTTACAGTTATCATTTTAACATTCGTCCCTTTTAGACACATTTGACTCACCTTAAGAGATGAATGATAATCAGCAAGTTTTTCTTTTTCCACAATGTTTTTTCATCACTATTCAAAATAGAAAATAGAAATTAAATCTACAAATAATTGAAATTAGAGATAAGTTAATTTCAACAGTGATTGATTGGGGTTAACGCCGTTTTTTAACATTTCCTCAGTAATACCACAGCGGCCAGTTCACCTACAAATAAATTTCCTGGTTTTCTCACACTAGTAATCAACACAATAATCTTCACAAGCAACTTGCTGCTTTTCCACATAGACTTGGCCCATTGGTGAAAGACGAATGACGCATGTCGCATCGACTTTTGTCAAACGTCGGAAAGAAATTTGGCAGAAAATGTCAACAAACACTAGTTATAACCGCAAGGTCATTATTTATTTTATAATTGAGGCGCTTCTAGCGATTTTGGGACAAAATTTATGAAGTATATTGAAGACTCCACGTCCGTCAACGTGTAATCTAGTCCTAGATGTATCTATTGACAAATAAACTAGGTATATACCATATATTTTCAACTTACATATGCCCCAATACTATTAGCACTTTCAGCGCTTTGATTAAGAACTGTAGTGACCAGCCATACAGGTCAGACCCCGTTGTTTGGCGTTTCTCGCTGCTTACTCACCGAGATATGTGCGATAACAATCAAAGTTATCTGCTGATTATTAATTTCACTTTGAATTTACAAACTTTCTATTGTACTTCATTTAAAGCAGTGTAACTGACAAACAAAAAATTAACTTTGTCACCGTAGAAATGCACGCATGTAACATTTAAAGGATCACTTTGTAAATGAATCGCACAATATCATGTAACATTTAAAGGATCACTTCGCAATGAATCGCACAATATCTTCAAGCAAGACCGTAGGAATTTCAGTTATTTCACAGCGCTTCCTGGGTAATTTACCAGAATTACTACTGTTATCCATGTTATTGTTATGATACACTCTGGTCAATGTTATGTTTAACACCAAATTTAAACAGTACTTTGCTTGTATGTGGGCATAATTATTGCTTATTCATGATAACTGCAGGGGTAACTAACAGGCTAGGAAAACAGATTAATATTGAGTGGCATTCAAAGCCTTCCTGCATAATTAACTATATCCCACATGTAGATCTCGAGGCTTTCTGAAGCCTCAATCGACTTTTGACATTGTGGCAAAAGGAAAATTGCACAATATCTTCAAGCCAATACCCTATGAATTTTAAGCTATCATACTCTAAACCCTATTCAATAGTAATGTATTTTGAAAGGGCAAATATTAATGTTTTTGAAAAGGATTAACCCTATCCATCATGCAGACGACTTTTGAAAGTGATGCTTACCCCAAAACCATAAACACCAAGGAGGGAATTCCATTTTAAAGGACTGTAGTGACCACTGACCAGGCATAAAGATCAGACCTTGTTGTTTGGTGTTTCTCGCTGCACACTCACCGAGCTATGTGCGATAACAATCACAAAGTTATCTGCTGATTATTAATTTCACTTTGAATTTACATTTATAAAAAGACATTTAAAGCTAACTTTCTATTGTACTTCATTTAAAGCTGTGTAACTGACAAATAGAAAATTAACTTTACGTCACCGTATAAATGCATGCATGTAACATTTAAAGGATCACTTTGTAAAATGAATCGCACAATATCTTCAAGCAAGACCGCAGGAATTCCGGTTATTTCACAGTGCTTCCTGGGTAATTTACCAGAAGTACTACTGTTACTACTCCTTATGATCCAGGTTATGATGTCACTCTGGTCAATGTTATGTTTAACATCAGATTTAAACAGTACGTCGCTTGTATGTGGGCATAATTAATGCTTATTCATGATAACTGCAGGGGCAACTTACTAACAGTTCTAGGCTAAGAAAACAGATTAATATTGAGTGGCATTCAAAGCCTTCCTTGCATAATTAACTATATCCCACATGTAGATCGAGGCTTTCTGAAGCCTCTGCAGCAATCGACTTTTGACATTGTAGCAAAAGGAATCAAAGCGCTGAAAGTGCTGATGGTATAGGGGTATATGTAAATTGAAAATATATGGCATAGATAATATGGACAAACATTGTTGAAACAATAAACAATGACCTTTAAAACAAACCAAACCAAAAATGTGTGAAGCAACACATACTGCCTGCCAATAACATATACCTTATTTATCAAAGTTTGACCCTTTTCTTGTATAAACAAAATAAATCAGGAAGGACAAAAGATTGACAAAAACAAGACGCCCAAGAGGGCCAGTATCGCTCCACGGCCATTAGGCAAAAATTAAATCTCTAAGCAGCCATATAAGGCAAAATAGCCCCGCCCTCTGGAGGCTCTCCCAAGGAACATTTCTACAAAATTATTTGAAAATTGGCCAAACACTTTCGGAGAAGAAGATTTTTTAAGTTTTCACTATAGCCAAAGGCAAAAAAGCCCCGCCTCCTGGCGGCCATGTTTTTCGACCAATCAACTTGGCTTGAAGGAATCTGATAGAAGACCACCCAAGGAACATTGCTACAAAATTATTTAAAAATCGGCCAGACACTTTCGAAGAAGAAGATTTTTAAGTATTCACTATAGCCATATAATGCAAAATAGCCCCGCCCCCTGGCGGTCATGTTTTTCAACCAATCAACATTTCTTGAAGGAATGTAATAAAGGGTCACCCAAGGAACATTTCTATATTTTTTTTGAAAATCAGCCTAACACTTCCAGATAAGAAGATTATTTAAGTTTTCATTATTTTTTTCTTTTGGTTGCCATGGAAACCAGAATTTTGGATGGATCAAAACAATTTGAAGTGGTTAGGGAGAAGAAGTTGTTTAAAGGGAAAAGTTAACGCACGCACGACAGACAATTCGCCATGACATAAGCCAGTGGAGCTAAAAACCGAGCAGCGACCCTTAATTAAAATATTTCCAGTTCAGAAATCACTAAAGATCCTCCACAATGTATATTGTAATCATGCTGATAAATGAAAGACAATCGAAAGCATGCTAGAGTTATGTTTCTTCTTGCAATGCACATCTGTAGCTCTGAGTTCCCAATACACAAAGTCTTAAATTGGACATCTATTGAGACAATAACCAAAGAAATGAAAAAATGAGTTTACACCTAAACAAGAGGCCCATGAGGGCCTATGCTCTACTGGTATGGTTCTTTGCTCATTTTCAATCCAGAGCATGTATGTATGGTGAAGATCGGATAGTAAATGGAGGCTCTTTTGTGTTCACAAGCTGTATTATAGCAATTTTTACAATTTCATGGGCCATAATCCAGTCTTGCCGGATCTGGCTGGTTTTCAAAAGGAACCAAGCTCTCATCAATATTTAACTACTTAAGTTTGGTGAAGATCATATAGTAAATAGAGCCTCTATTGTGTTCACATGCTCAATTATAGCAATTTGAACAATTTCAAGGGCAATAATCCAGTCTTGTATAGGCGGATCTGGCTGGTTTACGAAAGGAACCGAGCTCTCATGGATATCTAACTACTGTATAAGTTTGGTTGAGATACAATCAAAAGTGAAGACTGTATCGTGTTAACAAGCTCTTTTATAGCAATTTTGACACACGGGGAACGGAAAACGGTATAGTACCAACCTTTTTTTTACTTTCCACCAAGAAGAATGAACCCAGCAGCAAGGATAATCGACCCCACCCACCCACCCTCTTAGACTAAGTAACAAATACACCCTTTACATTATTGTTAGAATAGAGATGAGTGTGCACACAGAAAATAAACAACTTGGACTTTAGAACTTAACAAACAACGTATACGATGCCAGCTACTTTTCCTTTATAGTCTTGAATAATTCTATTATGTGCTTGCCTACCACTTGCTAAACTATCTTTCGGGTTTGGTTCCAGATTTAAAACACCGAGAAGACAGATCAGACACCCGCTTGCACACAGGCGACGACACAAGACACACGGGGAACGGAAAACGGTATAGTACCAACCTTTTTTTTACTTTCCACCAAGAAGAATGAACCCAGCAGCAAGGATAATCGACCCCACCCACCCACCCTCTTAGACTAAGTAACAAATACACCCTTTACATTATTGTTAGAATAGAGATGAGTGTGCACACAGAAAATAAACAACTTGGACTTTAGAACTTAACAAACAACGTATACGATGCCAGCTACTTTTCCTTTATAGTCTTGAATAATTCTATTATGTGCTTGCCTACCACTTGCTAAACTATCTTTCGGGTTTGGTTCCAGATTTAAAACACCGAGAAGACAGATCAGACACCCGCTTGCACACAGGCGACGACACAAGACACACGGGGAACGGAAAACGGTATAGTACCAACCTTTTTTTTACTTTCCACCAAGAAGAATGAACCCAGCAGCAAGGATAATCGACCCCACCCACCCACCCTCTTAGACTAAGTAACAAATACACCCTTTACATTATTGTTAGAATAGAGATGAGTGTGCACACAGAAAATAAACAACTTGGACTTTAGAACTTAACAAACAACGTATACGATGCCAGCTACTTTTCCTTTATAGTCTTGAATAATTCTATTATGTGCTTGCCTACCACTTGCTAAACTATCTTTCGGGTTTGGTTCCAGATTTAAAACACAGAGAAGACAGATCAGACACCCGCTTGCACACAGGCGACGACACAAGACACACGGGGAACGGAAAACGGTATAGTACCAACCTTTTTTTTACTTTCCACCAAGAAGAATGAACCCAGCAGCAAGGATAATCGACCCCACCCACCCACCCTCTTAGACTAAGTAACAAATACACCCTTTACATTATTGTTAGAATAGAGATGAGTGTGCACACAGAAAATAAACAACTTGGACTTTAGAACTTAACAAACAACGTATACGATGCCAGCTACTTTTCCTTTATAGTCTTGAATAATTCTATTATGTGCTTGCCTACCACTTGCTAAACTATCTTTCGGGTTTGGTTCCAGATTTAAAACACAGAAGACAGATCAGACACCCGCTTGCACACAGGCGACGACACAAGACACACGGGGAACGGAAAACGGTATAGTACCAACCTTTTTTTTACTTTCCACCAAGAAGAATGAACCCAGCAGCAAGGATAATCGACCCCACCCACCCACCCTCTTAGACTAAGTAACAAATACACCCTTTACATTATTGTTAGAATAGAGATGAGTGTGCACACAGAAAATAAACAACTTGGACTTTAGAACTTAACAAACAACGTATACGATGCCAGCTACTTTTCCTTTATAGTCTTGAATAATTCTATTATGTGCTTGCCTACCACTTGCTAAACTATCTTTCGGGTTTGGTTCCAGATTTAAAACACCGAGAAGACTGATCAGACACCCGCTTGCACACAGGCGACGACACAAGACACACGGGGAACGGAAAACGGTATAGTACCAACCTTTTTTTTACTTTCCACCAAGAAGAATGAACCCAGCAGCAAGGATAATCGACCCCACCCACCCACCCTCTTAGACTAAGAGACCATTTCAAGGGCCATAATCCAGTCATGCATGAGCGGATCTGGCTGGTTTTCGAAAGGAACCGAGCTCTCGTAGATATCTAACTACTGTATAAGTTTGGTTGAGATACAATCAAAAGTGAGACTGTATCGTGTTAACAAGCTCTTTTATAGCAATTTTGACCATTTCAAGGGCCATAATCCAGTCATGCAGGGGCAGATCTGGCTGGTTTTCAAAAGGAACCGAGCTCTCATGGATATCTAACTACTGTATAAGTTTAGTTGAGATACAATCAAAAGTGAAGACTGTATCGTGTTAACAAGCTCTTTTATAGCAATTTTGACCATTTCAAGGGCCATAATCCAGTCATGCATGGGCGGATCTGGCTGGTTTTCGAAAGGAACCGAGCTCTCATGGATATCTAACTACTGTATAAGTTTGGAGACTGTATCGTGTTAACAAGAAATTGTTTACGGACGCACGCACGCACGCACGCACGCACGACGGACAAATCGCCACGACATAAGCCCTTCTGGCCTTTGGCCAGTAGAGCTAAAAACCAGATCAGATTTGTGTTCAAAATATTGTATCGATCTCCTAATCCCAATGTATATGTGTGACGACTTTGAAATGAATCCGCGAAACAGAAACAAAGTTTTGAGCCATTAATGCAAACCGTAACGGACAGACGGACGGACAGATGAAGGCAAAGACGGACAGACAGTCAGTCGCTCCGGACAAAGTACACGGCTTGGGGAAGCACCCACTAACGAACAAGGGCATTTCACGAAACGCATGTGTTGCATGCGAAAGTCATAATAAGTGGAACATGGAAAGACAATAATATACACTCCAACCACAGAATGCTAAAGTTATGGTAATGATGCACTGCAAATCTGTAGGTCACAAGTTACCTACAAACCAAGTTTGAAATGGATACAATTGAAATTAATTAAGACAATCGCTGAACTAAATAAGTTAAAATGGAGATAACTAAAATAAACAGACCAGAGTTATGTACCTAGTACTTTGCCGTTCTCCTGATTACACGGTATAAGTGTGACCACTTTGAAATAAATCTGCCATACAGTTACATGCAATCCATGACAGACTGACGAATGCACATTCAAGCAGACAGCCGGCCGGACGCCGGATTATACCTCCAAGCTTTACAGACAGAGATAACTCATAAAGTATTGATTATAGAAGACTGGTTTGATGCGTCTCCGAAACGGGACCGTACAAGGTTAATTTACAAAAACCTATTTAGACATCATTTCTAGTTTATTTGTCAACAGATACATCTGGGACTATATTACACGTTGATGGACGTCGAGTCTTCAATTAACGCAAATGTATATACATTATATGTGTCCCAAAATCGCTAGAAGCGCCTCAATTATAAAATATATAATGACCTTGCGGTTATAACTCGTGTGTATGTTGACATTTTTGGCCAAATTTCTTTCCGACGTTTGCCAAAAAAGTCAATGCGACATGCGTCATTTGTCTTTCACCAAATTGGCTAAGTCTATGTGGAAAACCAGCCAGTTGCTTGGGACGATTGTTGTGTGGAGTACTAGAGTGAAACCAGGAAATACATTTGTAGGTGAACTGGCCGCCGTGGTATTACTTAAAAACAGCATTAACCCCAATCAATCAATGCTGAAATTAACTTATCTCTAATTTGTAGATTTAATTTCTATTTCCTATTTTGAATAGTGATGAAAACATTATGGAAAAAGACAAACTTGCTGTTTATTATTGATCTGTTAAAGTGAGTCAAATGTGTCTAAAAGGGGAACAATTTTAAATAATAGCTGTAGACAAATGTTTATCTAGGTTATAGAAAACAAGAGGGCCATGTTGGCCCTGGATCGCTCACCTTAATTATACAATGTATTGTTATGCAAAACACATCAAGCCAATTATTCTGAATGCAACCTCCAGTGTTAACAAGATTTTCCTTCATTTGGCCTAGTGATCTATATTTTTTTTCCTGGTATGACCCATATTCCAACAACATGGACTAGATATCATCAAGACAACATTCTGACAAACTTTCAACTTGCTCAAAGTAAAAATGTGGCCTCCGGAGTTTGAACAATATTTTTCTTTATTGACCTTGTTTCTGACCCCCATATGACCCATATTCGAACTTGACCTAGATATAATTCAGACAAACATTCTGACCAAATTTCAAGATGCTGGCACCTAGAGTGTTAACAAGATTACCCTTCAATTTGGCCTAGTGACCTAGTTTTTGACCCGGCATGACCTGTATTCAAACTTGACCTAGATATCATTCAGCTCAACATTCTGACTAAATTTCAAGCTGCTGAAGCAAAAAATGCAGCTTCTATGTAGTGTTAACAAGATTTCCCCTCAATTTGGCCTAGTGACCTAGTTTTTGACCCAGCATGACCCATATTCGTGACCTCCCAAGTGTTAACAAGATTATCCTTCAATTTGACATAGTTTTTGACCTCATATGGCCCAGTTTCGAACTTGTCCAAGATTTAATGGAGATAAATGTTCTGATAAACTTTCATGAAGATTGGATGCAAAATGTAGCTTGCATCCAAAGCTCAAATATTGACGACGCACGACGGATGCCAGACAAAATGTGATCACAATAGCTCACCTATGCACAAAGTATCTTTCAAAGCATTGTTTGGAAAGGAGGAATTGCTCATTGTCAGCAATTGCTTCGTTTGCAAATACAACTTTCAACATTCGTATGTAACTAAGTAGCTATAACGGAAACAGTTCAACCCTGCAGCAGACGGCTGCAGAATTGTTTATCGTGAGCCATTTCCTCTTTTTCCACAAAGGTTTCAACTATATATTTTTCCCCTTGATGCAAGGCAAAATTGCTCATTATCATTCATCTCTAGCATGTTATTCAAAATGTGTCGCATAAAAGAATAGCTCCATTTTCAACAATATTTTCAATATTCGAACTGTTATAGTATCACGGAAAGGGTTTCACATCCATGGGGAGGATGTAACCATTTTCCGCTTACATACGCTTACAAACGTATGTGCAGCAGATGACAATCAAAAACATCGTGACAAAAGGAGAAATTGCTTACCGTAGGCAATTTCTACTTTTGCCACAATGGTTTCAACTCCTTTCAATAATTTTATTTACAGTGATTCGCACAGTTCTCTATATAAGTCGACAGGGTCACAGCACGGTCGACGTTACCCAACACCACTGACATTGAGGTCAATCAGTTTTCACGCGTTGGAACTATTTTGTCTCATTAATGCAAGCGGAGGGTTTTTCGTAATCCGATTTTTCGAAAGCAGGCTAATAATGGGATAGTGGTGAAACGCCCCTATCCCAAAAATCGCGCAATATATTCAAGCCAATACCCTATGAATTTCAGCTATCATACTCTCAACCCTATTCAATAGTAATGTATTTGAAAGGGCAAATATTAATGTATTTGAAAGGGATTAAAACCCTATCCATCATGCAGACGACTTTTGAAAGTAATGCTTTTACCCCAAAACCATAAACACCGAGGAGGGTATACCAAGACCGTAGGAATTTCAGTTATTTCACAGAGCTTCCTGGGTAATTTGCCAGAATTACTACTGTTATCCATGTTATGATGTCACTCTGGTCAATGTTATGTTAAACACCATATTTAAACAGTATTTTGCTTTTATCTTGGCATAATTAATGCTTATTCATGATAACTGCAGGGGTAACTCACAGTACTATGCCAGGAAAACAGATTAATATTGAGTGGCATTCAAAGCCTGTCTTGCCTCTGCAGCAATCGACTTTTGATATTGTGGCAAAAGGAAAAATCGCACATATTAATATCTACAAGCGAATACCCTATGAATGTTAGCTATCATACTCTCAACCCTATTCAATAATTATGTTTTAAAGGGCAAATATTAATGTATTTGAAAGGAATTAACCCTATCCATCATGCAGGCGACTTTTGAAAGTAATGCTTACCCCAAAACCATAAACACCAAGGAGGGAATACCATTTTTAAGGACTGTATAGTGACCAGCAGTGCTTGCACTAACTTTCTGAAACAGAAAGGGGCGACTTCCTGGGTCTGAATTTTGGAAGTCCTGGTCATAATCTTGGAAGTCCCAGGTGCTGCGTTAACTTTTCCACATCTTGCACTTGTTTCCCTTTGTTTTATTTTTTAAAAACATTATCAGAAAAGCAAATTGTTACAAAAAGCTTATATTGCTCCTTTGTAAATAATGTTATTGTTTCAGTTTCTTTCATTACACTTTTAAACCAGTAGGTGTTTTATACAATCTATTATGCTCAGTACTGATTATGCTATCTTCTAGTCACATGTCATGATCTATCTAGCATAAAATTTATCAAAAAGATTGGCTTGGCCTGATGATTCATTAGATTAAGATGAATCATGTTCTCAAACCACATGCATTGTGGAAAAAGAAATGATTTCTGATATTGAGACTGTCTGAAGTGCTTTCATTTTAAATACCAGTAAATCAACTTTTCTGCAGTGAGTTGTATTAACGAAACACATACTAAACTCTTACAACGATAAAATTTTAATACAAATAAGTACGAGTAATACTTTCTTGAATGAAATTTCCGATTTTCAGAAAGTAGAAAAATGCACGAAAACCCATTACAATATTTATTTTCTACTTTCGTTTTAAATATTTTTTATCTTCTAAAAAGAAATTAACTAGAATGGCCAAAAATGTTATTTATTTGTATAGGCAAGTCATTTTTTACAGATGGCTCTGAATTTGATCTTTATGGCCAAAATAAACAAAAATGGCAATTGAAAATAATTTCCTATGGATTCGTGTAAACAAAAACATAATTTTTAAACAGTTAAATTAATATAGGGACATTCTTTAATCATATTGTGGATTGTTATCAAATTGGTTATTGAAATTGTTTTCCCCTACGCTGCTTGAAATGAAAAAATAGTATTGATTGGTGTGAAGTTGTTATCAAGTGTCAAATCTGGAGTTGGGTGGGGTATGGATTCTCGATAGTGATTGGCTTAAATCTACCAATTGATAACTCCCACAGTCCATCATTGACACGTAATCAAACACAATACACAATGATTGCAGAATAATTACACATGATTTCAACTGGAAGTATACGCCCTGTGTTTTGATTGCCGGCGTATACCCTTGATTCCTGGACGTACTTGGACGTCTCCCTAGTTTATTTTGGGCGTACGGGAACGCTTTTCGGGCGTAAAAACGCCAGATATGTCCATTAACATGAGCGCTGCACCAGGCATACCCTGTTGTTTGGTGTTTCTCGCTGCTTACTCGCGGAAATATGTGCGATAACAATCAAAGTGATCTGCTAATTATTAATTTCACTTTGAATTTACATTTATAAAGAGACATGTAAAGCTAACTTTCTATTGTACTTCATTTAAAGCAGTGTAACTGACAAATAGAAAATTAACTTTATGTCACCGTAGAAATGCATGCATGTAACATTTAAAGGATCACTTCGCAAATGAATCGCACAATATCTTCAAGCCAAGACCATAGGAATTCCTGGGTAATTTACCAGAATTACTACTGTTACTACTCCTTATGATCCATGTTATGATGTCACTCTGGTCAATGTTATGTTTAACATCAAATTTAACCCTTTCCCACTTGCAGATGCATTCAAACACATTTGCAGCAGACAACTTTTGAAAACATTTTGGCAGGAGAAATTGCTCATGATGAGCAATTTCTCCTTTTGCCATAATGTTTCCAGCTTTATTCAATTGTTATGCTATTTTTTGTAGAGATTTTTCACATTTTTGCCAAGATGTTTTCAAAGTCGTCTGCTGCAGATTTGCTGTATGTTGGAAAGTGTTAAATGAAAGAACAATAATTGAATAGAGTTGAAAACATGGTGACGAAAGGAGAAATTGCCAAAAAGGCGTCTGCTGCAGAGGCGTGAATATGAGGTAAAGGGTTAAAATTGGCTTGTTCATAAGTCCTTTTCTTACTACCAGCACATTCAGGTTGGATAACCTTTTCCCACAAACAACAAATCTATAGCAGACAACTTTGAAAACATCTTGCAAATAATTGAAAAATCTCTATAAATGATGTATAGTAATTGAATAGAGTTGAAAACATTGTAGCAAAAGGAGTAATTGCTCATCATGAGCAATTTCTCCTTTTGCCACAATGTTTTCAAAAGTCGTCTGCTGCAAATGCGTCGGAATGCGTCTGCAAGTGGGAAAGGGTTAAACAGTATTTCGCTTTTATCTGGGCATAACTATAATTCTTATTCGTGATAACTGCAGGGGTAACTAACAGTACTAGGCTAGGAACAGATTAATATTTAGTGGCATTCAAAGCCTGCCTTGCATAATTAACTATATCCCACATGTAGATCTCGAGGCGCAATCGACTTTTGATGTTGTGGCAAAAGGAAAAATCGCACAATATCTTCAAGACAATAACCTATAACTTTCAGTTAACATACTCTCAACCCTATTCAATAATTATGTTTTAAAGGGCAAATACTTATGTATTTGAAAGGGATTAACCCTATCCATCATGCAGACGACTTTTGAAAGTAATGCTTACCCCAAAACCATAAACACCAAGGAGGGAATACCATTTTTAAGGACTGTAGTGACCAGGCATAAAGATCAGACCATGTTGTTTGGTGTTTCTCACTGCTTACTCGCCGAAATATGTGCGATAACAATCACAAAGTGATCTGCTGATTATTAATTTCACTTTGAATTTACATTTATAAAGAGACATTTAAAGCTAACTTTCTATTGTACTTCATTTAAAGCTGTGTAACTGACAAATAGAAAATTATTTTTATGTCACCGTAGAAATGCATGCATGTAACATTTAAAGGATCACTTTGTAAATGAATCGCACAATATCTTCAAGCAAGACCGTAGGAATTCCAGTTATTTCACAGTGCTTCCTGGGTAATTTACCAGAAGTACTACTGTTACTACTCCTTATGATCCAGGTTATGATGTCACTCTGGTCAATGT
This sequence comes from Serripes groenlandicus, assembly GCA_031761405.1. Lineage (NCBI taxonomy): Eukaryota > Metazoa > Mollusca > Bivalvia > Cardiida > Cardiidae > Serripes > Serripes groenlandicus. The sequence continues at coordinate 42,940,069 of JASEVX010000004.1, forward strand.
TATGTTTAACACCAGATTTAAACAGTACGTCGCTTGTATGTGGGCATAATTAATGCTTATTCATAATAACTGCAGGGGCAACTTACTAACAGTTCTAGGCTAGGAAAACAGATTAATATTGAGAGCCTTCCTTGCATAATTAACTATATCCCACATGTAGATCGAGGCTATACAACTAAATAACATTTTTGGCCATTTCAGTTAATTTCTTTTTAGAAGATAAGGCACATTGAAGACGAAAGGAGAAAATAAATATTGTAATGGGTTTTTGTGCACTTTTCTACTTTCTGAAAATCGGAAATGTCATTCAAGAAAGTATTACTCGTACTTATTTGTATTAAAATTTTATCGTTGTAAGAGTTTAGTATGTGTTTCGTTATTACAACTCACTGCAGAAAAGTTGATTTACTGGTGTAAAATGAAAGCACTTCAGACAGTCTCAATATCAGAAATCATTTCTTTTTCCACAATGCATGTGGTTTGAGAACATGATTCATCTGAATCTAATGAATCATGGCCAAGCCAATCTTTTGATAAATTTTATGCTAGATAGATCATAACATGTGACTAGAAGATAGCATAATCAGTACTGAGCATAATAGATCACATAAAACACCTACTGGTTTAAAAGTGTAATAAAAGAAACTGAAACAATAACATTTACAAAGGAGCAATATAAGCTTTTTGTAACAATTTGCTTCTTTTCTGATAATGTTTTTAAAAAATAAAACAAAGGGAAACAAGTGCAAGATGTGAAAAAGCCAACGCAGCACCTGGGACTTCCAAGATTATGACCAGGACTTCCAAAATTCAGACCCAGGAAGTCAGGACTTCCTGTTTCAGAAAGTTAGTGCAAGCACTGGACTGTAGTGACAAGGCTTACAGGTCTGACCCTGTTGTTTGACGTTTCTCGCTGCTTACTCGCCGAAATATGTGCGATAACAATCACAAAGTTATCTGCTGATAACTAATTTCACTTTGAATTTACATTTAAAAAAGAGACATTTAAAGCTAACTTTCTATTGTACTTCATTTAAAGCAGTGTAACCGACAAATAGAAAATTAACTTTATGTCACCGTAGAAATGCATGCATGTAACATTTAAAGGATCACTTTGCAAATGAATCGCACAATATCTTCAAGCAAAGACCATAGGAATTTCAGTTATTTCACAGCGCTTCCTGGGTAATTTACCAGAATTACTACTGTTACTACTCCTTATGATCCATGTTATGTCACTCTGGTCAATGTTATGTTTAACACCAAAGTCTACAGTATTTCGCTTTTATCTGGGCATAATTAATGCTTATTCGTGATAACTGCAGGGGTAACTAACAGTACTGGGCTATGAAAACGGATTAATAGTAAGTGGCATTCAAAACCTTACGTCAGGCATTACACAGTGTTTCAAAGCTATTGATCTTGACATGACTTCTACAACCATGTACAGGTTTGAAATATAAACAAGATTACTATGCGACCATGAGCAATTTGTCCTTTTGCCTTTGGGTAGAAGTCTTGTTTGTTTGAGTAGAAACCACTTCTGAAATCATTAGGAACAACGGCTCTTTTTGACACAATGTTTTCAACTCAATTGACTATTGAATAGTTCATTCATAAATATTTTTGTAAATGGGAAAGTATTAGGACAGTTATAAAATTATTACAGAAGTGTGTCCGAGATGACCAAAATAATGTTCAAACCGACATTGAAACCCAACAAAACAAGCAAAACAATTTCCCAAAAACATGAGCATTTGCTCCATTTGCCACAATATTTTCAATTCTATATTTAATTATATTACATGAAGGTTATTACAGCACTGGAGAAGGGTCTGGTCGTGATGTGGACATTAAAACAGCCTAAAACCCAAACAATTCAAACACAACTTTGGAAAACATGATAAACAATTGCTCCTTTTGCCAAAAAATTTTCAACTCTATTGAATAGTTATTTAAAGAGATTTGAGGATAGAAAAGGATTACATGAAAGTTATTGATTTTAGAATGTGGCCTACACGGTAGTGAAATACGGTACAGTTACCCATTTCCATCATGCATATGGTTTTATGCCACTTTCCACAACTATTTAGTCAAAAGATTTAACGACCTTAGCCATTTCCCAGATACAGACACTTTCGGAAATCTCTGCAGCCAGTGGATGGATTTTTGAAAGATATAAGTAAGTGTACCAGAACTACTTCTGAAAACATGAGAAATTGCCCCTTTTGCTACAATGCTTTCCACTCTATTGAATCATGTATTCATAGATTTGTATGTTGGAAAGGGTTAGAGGAAAGCTATAACAGTATGAAAACAATTGCTCCTTTTGCAACAATGCTTTCAACTCTATTGAACAGTTCCTTTAGAGATGTGTTTGTGTGAGAGACCTACAGGAATATCTTACAGCCTTGGAAAAAGGTCTGGCCATGATAGATATTATGTTCAAAACAACATAAAACTCCCAACAAAACGACTTCAGAATAAATGACTAGCAATTATTGCACATTTTGAGTGGAAGATGTGTCCGGACCGATAACAAGTGCCGGGTGAAACAATTCTTCCACATGAATATGCTTTCATTTATAGAGATTCCTTATGTTTGTCTCAATGTTTTTAAAGTCCACGGCTGCAGATTCTTAAAACACCTTTCTGTAATACAGATGAATAATTTCACTTGTATGGCTTGTGAAATATGGTACGAGACAAGGTGAAATTGCTCAAATCATGTTTTGCCACACACAATTTCTCCTATTATCTAACCGAACCATATGGTTTGGTAACTCAAAAGATTTGTGTCAATAAACATAGGGTTAGAGGGTCAAACAAGGATTATAGAACATCTGAATGTTGCTTTCACACTGGATATCTACAGTTATTGAAGGTGATAATGCTACATGATGTTCAATTAAACACTTAACAGTAATACTGATGCATTGATCTTCTTTAACATTTTGTCTCTATTATGATTTTTACTGTTGATTGATTGGGGTTTAACGCCGTTTTTAACAATTTCTCAGTCATATCACGGCGGCCAGTTCACCTACACATGTGTTTCCTGGTTTTCTCACACCAGTACTCCACACAACAATCTTCCCAAGCATCTGGCTGCTTAAAGTTGAAAAAATTGTGGCCTTTTGACTACACTGTTTTCAAAAGTCGTCTGCTGCAGATGTGTCTACAAGTGGGAAAGGGTACAGCAAATGTAATTACCTTAACATTCAAGCAACAACTTACATATTGACCCTTTCACCAAAATAAATTGTTTGTGATGCCTTTGTACTCGAGGAACTTTGAAATCAGACAGTACATCATTGCATCACAAACAATTGAATATTTTTTTAACTTATTCAATTATTTGTTAACTCTTTCATATAAATTGCAAACTATACGATATATATGTAGACGACCTTGAAAACATTGGAACAAATCTGTAGTGGTTGCCTTTGAAAATACCTGGACAAATATGTGGAAAATCAGAGTGAAAGAAAATTATTAGTCGCCGGGCAGAAGCCCGCGACTTCTATTTTTAATAGCTTTTCGGAAATCACATGGGAGGGCGGCTTATTATTAGAAAGAAACAAATCTAGATGATTTGAACATATTACAATTGTGGTTGTTTACGAACACTAATAAATGACACATCTAAAATGAAATAAATATTCCGATTTTTTAATGTTTGCATTTTTTTTTATTTCACTCGCATTTAATTTTTTTGTCTTATTTACGAAGACAAAAGTGGTCCCTTCAAGACGTGAACCAACACCCCCTAATGCAGACTCTTATGTGTCATCATTGAGGTCAATTTCGGATTCTCCTTTTAATAGCAATTTTAACTTACTAAATGTTGTTTTCATGTTCAAAGAGATGTCTTGATTTGTGTAGAATTCATTTAATAATGTTAATCCATGAATATCTAAAGTAGGAACTGTTTCTAAGCTAAATATAGACCCTATTCTGTTGTGTAGGTTCGTGACCTTTAACATCGATTTTCGCGCATGCGCATTTCGATATGAAAAAGCGAGTGATATTATTTTATTTTAGACAAGTACAAGACGAATCGGAGAAGCCGCAATATTTCGTTGTACATGTAGAAATAAGAAAAAAAGAACATTTTTAAATCCACTAACAATAGAACAATTTAAACTGTAGACGGTAATGCTGATATATTTCTCCTTTTGAAGACTTGTTTTCTTCAAATTACCTCCCTTTAAAGCAATACCAGGATATTTACCTTGTGATCATTCGAATAAGATTGACAAACATTGAAATTATATGAATGAATACTATTATTTAAATAAGTAACAACAGCAAAATTAAATTTAAGCAAAGATAAATGTGTACACATTTCGTTAATTTTTTATAGATACCCTAATGTATAGGTATGGATATAAAATTTATAAGCAAATGTTTTCATTTCAACGTTCCTAATGTTTGTATAGGTTAATGAAAGTCAAGAATATATAAATAAATTAATGCAGTCTTTTCCGGCGACATTGATGCCTTGCATCAACTTTCTCTTGTTAAATAATCTGAAGACATCTTTCAAAGGATCGTATCATTGAACATTCCTTTTAGCCACATTATTTTCAAATGTACTGTCCTACAGATGTTTCAAATGTCCTACTACATTCTGAAAATGCATAAATCACGACAACAAAACGAAAGAATTTGAAAATACAGAGGGGAAAACTGTGCCACATTAAGTCCGTCAATAACTTTTCATGCTTTCCTATTTTGAAACATATCTGCTTAGAAAATATTATAATAGTGCGATGGAGAGCACGCCATTGCTAGTCAGTTGAAAATTGGGCATTTCTGAATAATCATTAATATATTTCATAGAATTTATTATGATCAATGTCTTCTTTTGCTACAATGTCTTCAGTGAGATAACTTACCTGTCACATCAAGTTGAGGAACTGTATTAATTCCTTGTCAATCAAACTTATTTAATCCTGTTTAACTTTAGAGCACGAGTGTCTTTGTCAGCGTGTAGATAAAGCCTAGTGAGTGAACTGAACGCTAACATTCCCGCGAAATTCGTCTTGAGCCAATCAGAAAATTGTTGTTTATGCAAAGTAGATGTTTCTTGGTTACCATGCACGTGAGATGTCTTAACCCTTTTCATCATGACAGCGTTTTACGCCTCTACAGCAGACGATTTTAAAACAGGATAAATTTCTCATGTTTATTATTTTTTCCTTTTACCAACATTTTCATCTCTATTCATCGAGTTTGCAGATATATTATGTGATAATATTCAATAACCCTTTCCCATATATGCCAAATATGCAGCAGACAACTTTGAACATATCTAAAGTCTACTGCCGAAAAGAAAGTTTTAAACCGTGCTTATCTCTTTCCATCAATTTTGTAAAGTAAAGTTTACACACCATTAACATTACGTGAGTCTGTCTAAGCAATGTGAATAGTAAAGTTCAGACATATGCACACATATACAGGGAAGCAGTCAGAGAAGTGACCTATATACACGACACAACTGTTCATGTTAGAGCGCGCACAGGTGAAAGATGCAGTGAACCCCCTGGTCCTTTCCCAACCCTTTCCAACACTCTACAACACAAAAAAAACTTAAAAAATAAATGATATATTTGTTATTTGCAAAAATTTAAATGTGGCTCAAATATTAAAAATCAAAGTACAAAGTACTGAAGGTAGAATTGCGATCGTTTAAGAAGAGATACAGAAGTGCATATATGAATATTTATTTTACCGGTTACCTTCAGGCAAAGTTTCAAGTGTGTAACCCTTTCCAGTGCTGAGATTTTGCCTCAACCTGAAACTTTAACTAAAATGTTGACGAACAGACAGACGGAGAGACAGACATCGCCAATCTATAGACCGGAATTGCTAGAGCAATCCGGCCAAAAATAAAAAAAAAATCATCAATTTTAGCAGTAAAATCCTGCCAAGAAGTAATGAATTGAGAAAAAATGTGCTGAGAGGTCCATAATTTCAAACTTGCTAAGATTTGGTCTGTGCAATGAATGTACAAATTGAAAAATGTATTGTTGACATGTATTTTCTACACCATCACTGTAATGTTGTTTATCATAAATAAAATTATTCCTTTTTTTAAATAAACTTTTAATCAAAATGTGTGTCTCAGTGTTGTCTTCTTCAGCAGTTTGACAGAAACAAAGCCTAAATCTGAAATTGTGTCAATGTGTTATTTGTCAACTCTGTCCCATAAGTTTTGCTTGTGATTTGAACTCTCATAAAAAAAGCACGGAAAGGGACAACTTTCCCAACTTTTATTAAATATGTTTTCAATTAAATTGTAAAAAATCTTTTTCTTGTTTTTTGAAAGTTTTGTCATTATTATTTAAGACGGACATTATATACTAGAATAGCCAACTGACTATCATTTGAAAAAGTGTTTCTTATTTAAACCTTTCCCACTTGCATACGTAATTGCAGCCGCCGACGACTTTTGAAAACATTGATGCAGAAGAAGAAATTGCTCATAACAAGCTTTCTCCTTTTGCAACAATGTTTTCAACTATATTCAATGATTACACTTCCAATAAATGTGATTTTCTGTATCTCTGCTCTGATTTTTTTTAATTCGTCTGCTGCAGAGTTTTTATATTGTGGGGTGGGTTGTGATTTGTTAAAGGGCAAGCAGGATTGGGAATTGAGTGTTGCACTTATCCTAATGAAACACTCGCCTGCCTGTGCATGTTTTAGCTTAACTTAACTTGTTAATGTTCTTTCCATCATCAACTTAGTCATCTGTTAGTAATCAACTCTATGAACGAAATTATCGCGTCAAAATCTCGAATCGCGTCAAAATCATAACGAACAAACTGTCAAAATCTAATTTTGAACTGTGTAATACAAATTTAGAATAAAAGGATGAATCAGTTATGTTGTAACAACCAATATCCGCGGGTCATTTACCTGATTTTGGCCGAAAGAAATGATCGATTTCTTGCAAGATTTATTCGTTATTCGTTCTGCCTATTATAATCAAAGTATTCTAAACGCTTTATAAACAAGTGATTTAAAGCGCTCAAATCATTTGATGAAACTGTTTCTTTAGACGCGGACCTTGTCGAAAGCACCTATCCAAAATGCAAAAGTCATCGTTGTCGAAGGAATAGATGGACTGAGAGAAAGAGAAAGAAAAGGCTTAGCAATGCATACTATCTTTATGAATAAGGACTTGAACGAATATGTATGGACTAGCGCCTAGAATTTCGTACTAGCCGATCCTTCATTCCACTCGCTTATGCTAGCGGGCGAGTGGATGTTTACATCTCTGCCGAGAGGGAAAAAAGGGTTACAATTTACAAAGGGTAATTGCGCGGTGCAGTGCTATATTGGCGTAGTGATATCTAAATAATTGTGTACACTTTAAATATGATATTTACACTTACAAGACTTGCTATTTTCTATTATAAGCTTGAATAATCGGATTTTTTTTCGTTACTCTATGTTTGCTTTTGTGAGCATTCGTAAATCAGTCAAACCAAAAATTGCACTTAATTGTTGGTGGTGAAGGGCATATACATCACGTGACTTCAAACTCACTATGACTATGGCAGCCTCTGCGCATGCGCAAGTCTACCAAAAAACCAAGATGTGTTTGTGAAACACTGATGCCCCCGAATGGCAACATCTAGGTCAAAGGTCAAGGTCGCCAGGTCAAAAATGTTGGTACTGACAGAAAGGTCATGTCACAAGGAATACACATGTGAAATATGGTAGCCGTACCTGTTATGGTTCAAAAGTAGTGGTCAAGGTTAAAGGTTTTTTCGAGAATGGCAACATCTAGGTCAAAGGTCAAGGTCACAAGGTGAACATTTTGGTACTGACAGAAAGGTCATATCACAAGGTATACACATGTGAAATATGGTAGCCGTACGTGTTATGGTTCAAAAGTAATGGCCAAGGTTAAAAAAGAATTCGAGAATGGCAACATCTAGGTCAAAGGTCAAGGTCAAAAATGTTGGTACTGACAGAAAGGTCACACAGAATACACATGTGAAATATGGTAGCCGTACCTGTTATGGTTCAAAAGTAGTGGTCAAGGTTAAAGGTTTTCTCGAGAATGGCAACATCTAGGTCAAAGGTCAAGGTCGCAAGGTCAAACATTTTGGTACTGACAGAAAGGTCATGTCACAAGGAATACACATGTGAAATATGGTAGCCGTACCTGTTATGGTTCAAAAGTAGTGGTCAAGGTTAAAGTTGTTTTCGTGCAGACAGACAGACGTGCAGACGTGCAGACAGGCCAAAAACTAGATGCCCACCGAATCGGAGATTCCGGGGGCATAAAAATGGTATGTATATAATTATATATACTATAACTATAGTACATATACATACACATTTGTTTTTCATACGAGTATCAAATATTCATTTTCTGATATCAGGAATTCGAATTCTTGATATCAGAAAATCATTTATATTTCTTGATATCAGAAAATCATTTATATTTCTTGATATCAGAAATCCATTTATTGATATCAGAAAATAATTTTTTGATGTCAAGAAATCCATTTTCTGATATCAGAAAAATCTATTTTATGATATCAGAAATACTGTTTATCTCTTGATATCAAGAAATCCATTTTCTGATATCAAAAAATCGAATTCCTGATATCAAAAAATAAGGAATAAATAGTAAAACGGCGCCTCATACTGGTCCCTATGAATCAATGTTATTTGCAAAATATGACTCATATACTATGTAAAAAAAAAAAATATTTGTATGTATATATATTCTATAGTTATAGAATATATATAATTATATACATACAATTTTTTTTTTTTAATATTTGAGCCACATATTGCAAATAACAAATATATCATGTATTTTTTAAGTTTTTTGGGTTGTAGAGTGTTGGAAGGGGGGTTGGAAAGGACCAGGGGCTTTCATATCACTGCAACTTTCACCTGTGTGCGCTCTAACATGAACAGTTGTGTCGTGTATATAGGTCACTTCTCTTACTGCTTCCCTGTTGGTGTTTGCATATGTGTGTGCATATGTCTGCATGTGCTTTGCACCCCCATTGGTTTTATTGACGCCGCGTGGAAGCGCGGCGTCAGTATGGGATAGGTTTTAATTTTGTACCATGGGGTGACGTAATCGAAAAGGGAGAAACCAACATTATTATTGTTAAGAAAAACTCTGTTGTATGTTTGGAAAAAACAACCTGTATGAATCAATAAATTGTATTAACTGATTTAAGAAACAAGATACAAAATACGTTTGTCTTCTACCATTATTACACAACTTTAGACACATTAATTTTTATTTAATAACTTTTCCCCAACAGCCTAGGCTACGCTGTTTTTGATTGTTTGGTTTACGGCCCTGACCCAATTCATCAAAGCTCAGAACAAAAGTTCACTTTTCCCAAACTTTCTAGGCTACGCGTTTTTAATTGTTTGGTTTACGGGCCCAAACTTCGCCGGGTGTTATTGCCTATTTATAAAATGCTGTTGTATTTCTTAACTTAAAACGTTCCCCCATACAGTTTGTTCATTCAGACCATTGTATTCTTGCTATATGTTGACTATACATGTGAACATTTTCTTTTAATTTCATAAATGCTCAATTTTAATCATAAATATCTTTAAACTTTGTAAAATTACTTCGTATTTTTTGTTGCTATACTCCCGTTTTTAGCTCCACTGGCTGAAAGCCAGTCGAGCTTATTTCTTGGGGAATTGTCCGTCCTGCGTTCGTGCGTGCGTCCGTAAACGTTTTGCTTCGAACGATTTCTCCTACCTATCCACTTGACCAATTAGGATGAAATTTCATAGGAAGCATCCTCTTTAAAAAATCTTCTTCTCCTCCGTAGGTATCAGGCCGATTTTCAAATTATTGTGTAGAAATGTTGCTTGGGTGACCTTCTTTCAGATTCCTTCGAGCCAAGTTGATTGGTCGAAAACTATGGCCGCCAGAGGGCGGGGCTATTTTTGCCTTATAATATGGCTATAGTGAAAACTATTTTATATATATATGACCCTCTATCAGATTCCTTCAAGCCATGTTGATTGGTCAAAAAACATGGCAACCAGGGGGCGGGGCTGTTTGGAGATTTAATGGCAGTGGAGCGATACTGGCCCTCTTGGACCTCTTGTTGTTATCATAATTCTGATAAACTGGAAGGAGAATAGACTTCCCCCTCTCATTCCAAAGCTTGTGTCACACTTAACTTATAACTAGAGGCATTAAATGTTAATATTTAAGCACCTATGTGATTTTTTTTTTCTAATTGATCTAGTTAGAGCAGATTTGAAACCGTTTATTGGTAAAAAATTAAAGAAACTTCATTTTGTATGGTAACCTTTTATTATAGGCTATAGTAGCCAGGTGAGCACATCTTGGCCTTCTTGGTTATGATAAAGGGACATTTGGCCTTCTTGTTCGAAATATTTACATCCTGTCTGTTTTCACACGTTATTTAAATGTAATGAACTACATCTGCTTCCTTTAAGTCATGCTTCAAAATCATGCGCGGCGTCTTTGATGCTCTGCATCAAAATTCGTCTTGTTTAAATTTAAATACTGGAGATTTAATTGGCATGATGTGCCTGCGGACAACTCACATACAGACGGTACACACGAATACGATCCTTCTACGGACAATCAGGTCACATTTGATGAAGTCATGTCTCTAATAGAAGACAAAGGTATATACTGATTATTACAAGAGAAAGTTGATGCAAGGCATCAATGTCGCCGGAAAAGACTGCATTGATTTATTTATGTATTCTTGACTTTCCTTAGTCTATTCAAACATTAGGAACGTTGAAATGAAAACATTTGCTTATAAAGTTTATATTCATATCTATACATTAGGGTATCTATAACAAATTAACGAAATGTGTACACATTTATCTGGCTTTAATTTAATTTTGCTGTTGTTACTTATTTAAATAATAGTATTCATTCATATAATTTCAATGTTTGTCAATCTTATTCGAATCACAAGGTAAATATCCTGGTATTGCTTTAAAGGGAGGTAATTTGAAGAAAACAAAAGTCTTCAAAAGGAGAAATATATCAGCATTACCGTCTACAACCACATAAGAAGATTACCGTCTACAGTTTAAATTGTTCTATTGTTTGTGGATTTAAAAATGTTCTTTTTTTCTTATTTCTACATGTACAACGAAATATTGCGGCTTCTCTTTGACGCTTTGCGTCAAACATTCGTCTTGTACTTGTCTAAAATAAAATAATATCACTCGCTTTTTCATATCGAAATGCGCATGCGCGAAAATCGATGTTAAAGGTCACGAAACTACACAACAGAATAGGGTCTATATTTAGCTTAGAAACAGTTCCTACTTTAGATATTCATGGATTAACATTATTAAATGAATTCTACACAAATCAAGACATCTCTTTGAACATGAAAACAACATTTAGTAAGTTAAAATTGCTATTAAAAGGAGAATCCGAAATTGACCTCAATGATGACACATAAGAGTCTGCATTAGGGGGTGTTGGTTCACGTCTTGAAGGGACCACTTTTGTCTTCGTAAATAAGACAAAAAACTTAAATGCGAGTGAAATAAAAAAAACTGCAAACATTAAAAAATCGGAATATTTATTTCATTTTAGATGTGTCATTTATTAGTGTTCGTAAACAACCACAATTGTAATATGTTCAAATCATCTAGATTTGTTTCTTTCTAATAATAAGCCGCCCTCCCATGTGATTTCCGAAAAGCTATTAAAAATAGAAGTCGCGGGCTTCTGCCCGGCGACTAATTATCATTATTGTAATTACTATAATATTATTTTTCCGTTCAAACGATATTTAGAAATAGGCATGTGTCATTTGCATTATTTCATCTGCATGTGAATCGTCTACCGGAGAAAATGTAGAAAGGGTAGCCGATATCGTCAAATCTTGTTCGAGCGCGCAAACCCTGTCAAACTATTCGCTCCATTTGACGTTTATTTTGGAGTTGACAAAGTGACGAACTTCACGAAGCTCTTCTGAAAGACTGATGGCCATGAAGCATGAAACAGGGCCTAATTTGCATTTAATACGTCCAGATACATTATCTTAAAGACAACAAAAAAAGCTTGACGAATTGACGATCTTGACCAAGCTCTTCTGAATGACTGATTGACATAAAATATGAAATAGGGCCTTAAGTATGTGTATTCAATGCGTCCAGATACATTATCTAAAGGAAAGGAATAAAGTTTTAGAAAAATATTGTTTTCGTCAATTTCGTGAAAACAAGAGGCCCATGAGGGCTTATGCTCTACTGGGATGGTTCTTTGGTCATTTTCAATCCAGAGCATGTATGTATGGTGAAGATTGGATAGTAAATGGAGGCTCTATTGTGTTCACAAGGGGTTTTATAGCAATATTGACAATTTCAAGGGCCATAATCCAGTCTTGCATAGGCGGATCTGGCTGGTTTGCAAAAGGAACCAAGTTCTCATCAATATTTAACTACTATCTAAGTTTGGTGAAGATCGGATAGTAATTGGAGGCTCTTTTGTGTTCACAAGCTGTATTATAGCAATTTCGACAATTCCAAGGGCCATAATCCAGTCATGCAAGGGCACATCTGGCTGATTTTCGAAAGGAACCGAGCTCTCATCAATATTTAACTACTATTTAAGTTTTGTGAAGATAGTAAATGGAGCTTCTATTGTGTTCACAAGCTCTATTATAGCAATTTCGACAATTCCAAGGGCCATAATCCAGTATAGCATAGGCGGATATAGCTGGTTTGCGAAAGGAACCAAGCTCTCATGGATAACTAGCTACTATGTAAGTTTGGTGAAGATCAGATAGTAAATGGAGCCTCTATTGTGTTCACAAGCTCTATTATAGCAATTTTGACAATTTCAAGGGCCATAATCCAGTTTTGCAGTGGCGGATCTGGCTGGTTTGCGAAAGGAACCGAGCTCTAATGGATATCTAACTACTGTATAAGTTTGATTGAGATTCAATCAAAACTGAAGACTGTATCGCGTTCACAAGCAATTGTTTACGGCCGCACGGACGCACGGACGACGGACACCACGCCACGGCATAAGCTCTTCTGGCCTTTGGCCAGTAGAGCTTAAAATTGACGAATTGACGAACTTGACAAAGCCCTACTGAATGACAGATCGCCATGAAACATAGCCTAATATTCTTTACATTATCTAAAAGACAGAAATAAAGTTTTTAGAAAAATATTGTTTTCGTTAATTCGTCAACAAAATTGACGAGTTGACGAATTAACGAACTTAACGTAGTTCTTCTGATTGACTGATGAAACATGAAATAGTGCATAATTTGCATTTAATACGTCCAGATACATTATCTAAAGGAAAGAAATAACGTTTTTAGAATTATTTTTTTCCGTCAATTTCGTCAACTAAATTGACGAAGTGACGAACTTGACGAAGCTCTTTTGATTGACTGATCGCTATGAAACATGAAATAGGGCATAATTTGGATTCAATACGTCCAGATACATTATCTAAAGGAAATAAATTAAGTTTTTAGAAAATTATTTTGTTCGTCAACTTAATGGACAAGTTGACGAACTTGACGAACTTGACGAAGCTCTTTTGATTGACTGATCGCTATGAAACATGAAAACGGGCATAATTTGCATTCAATACGTCCAGATACATTATCTTAAAGAAAGAAATAAAGTTTTTAGAAAAAATGTCACAGTTCGTCACTCGTCAATTCGTCAACCTAACTTCACGGACCTAAAAAAATGTCACAGTTCGTCACTCGGCAACTTCACCGAGTAGATTTTTAAAGTTTTCACTACAGCCATACAAGGCAAAATAGCCTCGCCCCCCGTGGTGGCCATGTTATACAACTAATCAACATGATTTGATGCAATCTGATAGAGGGTCACCCAAGGATCATTTCTACAAAATTAATTGAAAATCCACAGAACATTTTCAGAAGAAAATGGTCTTAACAAGAGAAGTCATTTAACCCTTTCCTACAAACAGACGGCTTTGCAGCAGGCGACTTTTGAAAGCATTGTGGCAAAAGAAGAAATTGCTCAAAACAAGGCATTTCTCCTTTTATCACATTGTTTTCAACTTCTTGAGGTTATATTACTTTCATTTACATATAGAGATACACTGTATTCAATACTTTTGTTGAGTTGGATATGGGAAAGGGTTAAAGCCAAAAGTTGATGCACAGTTTCACACATGCACAATTCGCCGTGACATAAGCTTGACTGGCTTCCAACAAGTGGATCTAATAACATTAGGCAAAAATTAACTCTCCAAACAGCCCAGCCCCCTGGCGGCCATGTTGTTTGACCTTGAAGGAATCTGTTAGAGGGTCACCCTAGGAACATCTCTACAAAATTATTCGAAAATTGGCCCAACACTTTTGCAGAAGAAGATTTTTTAAGTAACCACTATAGCCAAATAAGGCAAAAAAGCCCCGCAACCCTGGCAGCCATGTTTTTCAACCAATCAACATTGCTTGAAGGAATCTGATAGAGGGTCTCCCAAGGAACATTTATACAACACAAGAGGGCCATGATGGCCCTGGATCGCTCACCTGATTGTTTCCACTTTAATCCTTTAATCATATAAGCCCCCCCCCCCCCCCCCCCCCGACGGCTATAGTTTCCAACCAATCAACTTGGCTTGAAGGAATCTGATAGAGTTTTTAAGTTTTCACTTTAGCCATATAAGGCAAAATAGCCCCGCCCCCCTAGCGGCCATGTTTTTCGACCTATCAACATGGCTTGAAGGAATCTGATAGAGGGTCATCCTAGGAACATTTCTACAAACTTATTTGAAAATCGGCCTGACACTTTAGGAGAATAATTTTTTCTAAGTTTTCACTATAGCCATATAAGGCAAAATAACCCCGCCCCCTGGCGGCCATGTTTTTCGACCTATCAACATGGCTTGAAGGAATCTGATAGAGGGTCATCCAAGGAACATTTCTACAAAATTATTTGAAAATCGGCGTGACACTTTTGGAGTAGATTTTTTTTTAAGTTTTCACTATAGCCATATAAGGCAAAATAGCCCCGCTCCCCTGGCGGCCATGTTTTTCGACCAATCAACATGACTTGAAGGAATCTGATAGAGGGTGATAGACAGTCATCCAAGGAACATTTTTTTCATTTCGTTGCCATGGAAACCAGAATTCTGCATGGATTTCAAAAATTTGAAGGAAATCTGGTGAGGTCATTAAGGGGACGCTTTCTGTGAAGTTTCATCTCAATTGACCCACTGGTTACTGAGGAGAAGAAGTTGACGCACGCCGGACAAAAGGCGATCACAATAGCTCACCTTGAGCAAAGCTCAGGTGAGCTAAAAATATGAAAATTGGCCAAACACTTTCGGAGAAGAAGATTTTTTAAGTTTTCACTATAGCTATATAAGGCAAAACAGCCCCGCCCCCTCGCAGCCATGGTTTTCGACCAATCAACATGGCTTAAAGGAATTTGATAGAGGGTCAAACAAAGAACATTTCTACAAAATTATTTGAAAATCGGCCCGACACTTTTGGAGAAGATTTTTTGAGTTTACACTATTTTTTCCTTTCGGTTGCCATGGAAATCAGAATTTTGCATGGATCCAAAAAAATTTGGGAGAGGACATTGAGAGAATGCTTCCTATGAAGTTACATCTGAATTGGCCAAGTGGTTAGGGAGGAGAAGTCGTTTGAAGCAAAAAGTTAACGGACGCACGCACGACGGACAATTCGCCAAGACATAAGCTTGACTGGCTTTCAGCCAGTGGAGCTAAAAAAACAAGTGAAGAAAAGATGTGTTAAAATATTTTATTTCAACATCGGATGCACAAAATGCCTTACAACAGTCAAGTTATTCTACACACATTTACAACGTTTTATGAATTTACAGAATGAATAGAATCAATTTAAACCCATTGACTGAAGTATTTTGACTCTTAAAATTAAGATCTTATGCGAAAAATGGAAATTTCTTGAAGTAAGTATTTTCAGACAAGATGTCGGTCAAGGATGAGATTGCCATATGTTCAATTGTTCCTTTTCGAACGTCTAATTGAGGTTCGACATGATATAAAACATTTTTTAAAGTCATCTTCAATATTCTTTTTATAGTCATCTGCAAACATATTTAAGGAAACCATTGATAATCTGCACAAACATGAACATGATTTTTAACCCTTTCCGACAAATACCAAATCTGTAGCAGACAATTTAACAAGAGGCCCAAGAGGGCCAGTATCGCTCCACGGCCATAAGGCAAAAATAAAATCTCCAAACAGCCCTGCCCCGTGGTGGCTATTTTTTTTACCAACCACCATGGCTTAAAGGAATCTTGTAGAGTGTCACCAAAGGAATGTTTCTGCAAAATTATTTGAAAATATGCCTGACACTTTCGGAGGAGAAGATTTTTTAAGTTTTCACTATGGTCATATAAGTCAAAATAGCCCCGCCCTCTAGCGGCCATGTTTTTCGACCAATCAACATGGCTTGAAGGAATCTGATAGAGGGTCACCCAATGAACATTTCTACAAAATTATTTGAAAATCGGCTGAACGCTTTCGGAGAAGAAGATGTTTTAAGTTTTCACTCTAGCTATATAACGCAAAAAAGCCCCGCCCCCTGGCGGCCATGTTTTTCGCCCAATCAACATTTCTTGAAGGAATCTAATTAAGGTTCACACAAGGAACATTTCTACAAAATTATTTGAAAATCGGCCTGACACTTTTGGAGGAGAAGATTTTTTAAGTTTGCTCTTTAGCCATATAGGCAAAATAGCCCCGCCCTGTGACGGCCATGTTTTTTTACCAATCAACATGGCTTGAAGGAATCTGATAGAGGGTCACCCACGGAACATTTCTACATAATTATTTGAAAATCTGCTGAACACTTTTTGAGAAGAAGATTATTTAAGTTTTCACTATAGCTATATAAGGCAAAAAAGCCCCGCCCCCTGGCGGCCATGTTTTTCGCCCAATCAAAATTTCTTGAAGGAATCTAATAAAGGATCACCCAAGGAACATTTCTACAAAATTATTTGAAAATCGGCCTGACACTTTCGGAGAAGAAGATTTTTTAAGTTCTCACTATTTTTTTCTTTCGGTTGCCATGGAAACCAGAATTTTGAATGGATCAAAAAAAATTGAAGGAATTTATTAGAGGACATTGAGAGGATGCTTCCCATGAAGTTTCAACCAAATTAGCCAAGTGGTTAGGGAGAAGAAGTCGTTTAAAGGAAAAAGTTAACGCACGCACGCACGCACGCACGACGGACAATTCGCCATGACATAAGCTCGACTGGCTTTCAGCCAGTGGAGCTAAAAATCATCATGGCAAAAACATGATAAATCTATAAATGAAGTTATAAATACTGAAGAAGAAAAAGGAAAACATATCGGAACAAGAGGCCCAAGAGGGCCAGTATCGCTCCACGGCCATAAGGCAAAAATAAAATCTCCAAACAGCCCTGCCCCGTGGTGGCTATTTTTTTAACAACCACCATGGCTTAAAGGAATCTTGTAGAGTGTCACCAAAGGAATGTTTCTGCAAAATTATTTGAAAATATGCCTGACACTTTCGGAGGAGAAGATTTTTTAAGTTTTCACTATGGTCATATAAGTCAAAATAGCCCCGCCCTCTGGCGGCCATGTTTTTCGACCAATCAACATGGCTTGAAGGAATCTGATAGAGGGTCACCCAATGAACATTTCTACAAAATTATTTGAAAATCGGCTGAACACTTTCGGAGAAGAAGATGTTTTAAGTTTTCACTATAGCTATATAACGCAAAAAAGCCCCGCACCCTGGCGGCCATGTTTTTCGCCCAATCAACATTTCTTGAAGGAATCTAATTAAGGTTCACACAAGGAACATTTCTACAAAATTATTTGAAAATCGGCCTGACACTTTTGGAGGAGAAGATTTTTTAAGTTTGCTCTTTAGCCATATAGGCAAAATAGCCCAACCCTGTGACGGCCATGTTTTTTTACCAATCAACATGGCTTGAAGGAATCTGATAGAAGGTCACCCACGGAACATTTCTACATCATTATTTGAAAATCTGCTGAACACTTTTTGAGAAGAAGATTATTTAAGTTTTCACTATAGCTATATAAGGCAAAAAAGCCCCGCCCCCTGGCGGCCATGTTTTTCGCCCAATCAAAATTTCTTGAAGGAATCTAATAAAGGGTCACCCAAGGAACATTTCTACAAAATTATTTGAAAATCGGCCTAACACTTTCGGAGAAGAAGATTTTTTAAGTTCTCACTATTCTTTTCTTTCGGTTGCCATGGAAACCAGAATTTTGAATGGATCAAAAAAAATTGAAGGAATTTAGTAGAGGACATTGAGAGGATGCTTCCCATGAAGTTTCAACCAAATTGGCCAAGTGGTTAGGGAGAAGAAGTCGTTTAAAGGAAAAAGTTAACGCACGCACGCATGCACGCACGCACGGACGCACAACGGACAATTCGCCATGACATAAGCTCGACTGGCTTTCAGCCAGTGGAGCTAAAAAGGAGAAATTGCTCATTTTGAGCAATTCTTCCTTTTCTCACATTGCTTGCAAAAGACATCCGCTGCAGAGGCGTCAGAATGTGTCTATATGTGGGAAAGGGTTAAAAATATTAAAATAACCTGGTGAAAATGAGAAATTCCTCATGATTAGTAACTTCTCTTTTTCTCAAAATATTTTAAAAAGTCCTCTGCTGCTGAAATGTTTTTTCTCTGTAAACTCTCATTTTCAGTGGTTTTGTTTTCGGGGTTTCAAATTAACTTTTTCTCACTTACTAAACCCTTTCCCTTATATAGACGCTTTCTGACGCCTCTGCAGCAGACGGCTTTATGAAAACATTGTGACAAAGGAAGAAATTGCTCAAAACGAGTAATTTCTCCTTTTGCCTCAATGTTTTCCACTTTTAGTCATAGGTTATCCATTCAATTATAGAGATTTTCCATATTTTGACAAAATATGTTCAAAGTCATCTGCTGCAGAATTGTCATATGAGGGAAAGGGTTAAACAGTATACATGTAGTTGAAAAAGTTGAAAAAGTATTTTGCTTTCAACATGGCCAGATGTGTCTGTATGTGGAAAATGGTTATACAAATATGAGGAGAATACCAGTTTATTATCTCTGTAATAATCAGAATGATGTTTATATTGCAGGAACCATGATTTAATATTGCAGGAACCATTTAATATTGCCGGAACCATGATTTAATATTGCACATACCGGTACATCCAAAATAATTTCTATTTATAATGATAACATAATAAATAAACTACATATTAACCCTTTCCCTCATATAGACGCTTGCCGACGCCTCTGCAGCAGACGGCTATTTGAAAACATAAGTGACAAAAGAAGAAATTGCACAAAACGTGCAATTTCTCCTTTTGCCACAATGTTTTCCACTTTTAGTCATGGGTT
Organism: Serripes groenlandicus; assembly: GCA_031761405.1. Taxonomy (NCBI): domain Eukaryota; kingdom Metazoa; phylum Mollusca; class Bivalvia; order Cardiida; family Cardiidae; genus Serripes; species Serripes groenlandicus. The sequence goes on from JASEVX010000004.1 coordinate 42,959,473, forward strand.
GGTTATCCATTCAATTATAGAGATTTTCTACTTTTTGACAAAATATGTTCAGTCTTCTGCTGCAAAATTGTCGTATGAGGGAAAGGGTTAACAGAGACATATAAATACATTTATATGTCTCTTATATTAATTATATTTACAAACCAGACAGTATTTACAAATACTTAACAGATATATCACATCATTATTATCTTAACCCTTTTCCTGATACAGACGACTTTTGAAAATGTTGTGGAAAAAGGAGAAATTGCTCAAACTGAGTGACAACTCTTATTCTCACTGTTCAATTTGAGCGATGCCTCCTGTTTCCATGATATATTTAAAGTTTTCAGCAACTATATAGGGGAAAGAATACAGTAAATATAAATCAATTCAATAAATGAAACAAGAGGGCCATGATGGCCCTGGCATCGCTCACCTGAATATTTTACTTGAAGAAATCTACTGGAGGTAGCCAAGGTACATTTCTACAAAATTATTTGAAAATCAGCCAGACACTTTCGAAGAAGAAGATTTTTTAAGTTTCCACTACAGCCGCATCTCCTGGCGGCCATGTTTTTTACCAATGGCTTGAAGGAATCTGATAGAGGGTCACAAAATCGGCCTTACATTTTCGGAGGAGAAGATTTTTTAAGTTTCACCCAAGGACCATTTCTACAAAATTATTTGAAAATCGGTTAACAAGTTTGAGAGAAGAAGAATTTTATTCATTTTTTCGTTTGGTTGCCATGAAAACCAGAATTCTACATAGAAAGATATGAAAAATTTGGATGCAGAAAAAAGCTATGTGGTTAAAAAGGTGATCTGTGACACTGCATACTGTAAAACAGGTCTTATTTGTGTAAGATTAATTTCGCGAATTGTTTTTCTTGCAAATTCAAAATCATTGTGAATAAGTGTCAAGAAATAGCATATTGACAAAATTTCACTTGAATCGCTCACCTGAGAATGGCAATATCATCAAGACAACCTTTCTCACAAAAAGTCAAAAATGCGATCTAGTAGTGTTAACTAGATTGTTCTACAATTTGGCCTAATGACCTAGTTGTTGACCTGACCTGACCTATATTCGTACTTAGCCTAGATATCATCAAGACAATCTTTCTGAGAAAGTTTCAACATGCTCAAGTTTAAAATGTGGCTTCCAGAGTGTTAACAAGATTTTCCTTCAATTTAACCTAGTGACCTAGTTTTTGACCCGACATGATCTATATTCGAACTTGGCCTAGATATCACGAAGACATTCTGACAAAGTTTCAACATGCTTAAGCCAAAAATGCGGATTCGAGAGTGTTAACAAGATTTTCATTAAATTAAATTAGTGACCTAGTTTTTGATCCGACATGACCCAGTTTCGAACTTGGCCTAGATTTGATCGAGAAATATGTTCTGATAAACTTTCATGAAGATTGGATGCAAAATGTTGCCTCTATAGTGTTAACAATCAAATGTTGATGACGGACGACAGACAACGGACAAAAGGCGATCACAAAAACTCACCTTGAGCACTTTGTGCTCTGGTGAGCTAAAAGCCAGTTACACATTATAGTAGAGGGTTTTATAATATAGCCGTAGGCATAGTTTTTCTCGTTAAGCTTAATGCCTGTAATAATACCCGATTGAAAAGCATTTGTTAATATTGTCTCTATTTTGCACCTTATGCCTGCAAGCGATAAAAGGTAAGTACATGTTTAACTCTTTGCATGCTAAATTATTTTCCTCTACTATATTGTCGTCTGCAAAATTTTGAAAAAAATAATTATTTACCCCAAATGTTTACAGAAATTGAATTGGAGTGACAAACAGTTTGGATCTCAGATCAGTCCCCACATTTTGTGGGGACTAATCTGGATCCAAACTGTTTGCAAATGTCATCAATGGTTGACAAAACCCGCGTGCTAAGAGATAACAATGCATCTTTCCTTTGAGTACGCATTCGACAAGAGTGTTGATGCATTCAACCACAGTGTTGACGAGGTTGCAGTGTTTCCAGGTTCCAACTAAGCTGATGTCTTGAATACATGATTCCGGTACACATATTTAAACAAAAAGGCCATCATGGCCCTAGTTTTCACCTGAATTATGCAATGTAATGCAATGCAAAACACATCAAGACCATTATTCTGATAAAGATTCAAAATGCAACCTCCAGAGTGTTAACAAGATTTTCCTTCATTTGGCCTATTGATCTATATTTTCTTACCTGATACGACCCATATTCCAACATGGACTAGATATCATCAAGACAAACATTCTGACAAAGTTTCAACTTTTTCAAAGTAAAAATGCAGACTCCGTAGTTTGAACAATATTTTCCTTTATTGACCTAGTTTCTGACCAAATGTGCCCCATATTCGAACTTGACCTAGATATAATTCAGAAAAACATTCTGACAAAATTTCAAGTTGCTGAAGCCAAAAATGCGACCTCCAGAATGTTAACAAGATTTTCCATCAATTTGGCCTAGTGACCTCTTTTTTGACCGGGCATAACCCGTATTCAAGCTTGGCCTAGATATCATTAAGATAAAAATAATCTGACCAAATTTAAAGCTGCTGACACAAAAAATGTGGATTCTACAGTGTTAACAAGATTTTCCTTCAATTTGGCCTAGTGACCTAGTTTTTAAACAGACATGACCAATATTCGAACTTGGCCTACATATCACCAAGACAAACATTTTTAACATAAAGTTTTAACATGCTCAAGTTAATGCAGCATCCAGAGTATTAACAGGTTTTCCCTTCAATTTGGCCTAGTGACCTAGTTTCTGACAAAATAAGACTCATATTAAAACTTGACCTAGATATAAACCAGACAAACATTCTGACAAAATTTCAAGCTGCTGAAGCCAAAAATGCGGCTTCTACAGTGTTAACAAGATTTCCCTTCCATTTGGCCTAGTGATCTAATTTCTGAACCAAAATGACCAATATTTGAACTTGACCTAGATATCTGCAAGACAAACATTCTGACTAAATTTTAAACTGCTGCATAATTTTTTTAGCCTTTTGAGTTTTAACAAGATATTCCTTCAATTTGACCTAGTGACCTACTTTTTGATCTTATATGGCCCAGTTTCGCACTTTTCATTATACATGTTCACATATTGCATAATTGTTCACATTTGACAATGTTTCTTGTGTACAGAACATTTAGCGAACGCCGTACACTCTTTTCAATGTACAGTTATATTTCACACTGTAAAAGGTTCTGCCATTATTACTTGTGTATAAAGCTCCAAGTGATCGATGCTCTGAAATGTTTGTCATTTCTGTGTATCCTCTTGACTCTTTTACAGCTTTCAGCGCTTCAAGTGTATCGGTTGTACGTAATATTATGTCTATGTGCTTTCTGTTATAAAAAAAAAGTAAATGAAGAACAATTAAACAATGGAAACATAGCCCTATAACTAACATCCACTACAACCACCAGAGACATTATATATACAGAAATTCACATGTTCACACTTTTGAAGTTCATTGAATTCCAATTTAAAAGCAAGATTACAGGCAATCATTTCTTTGTGTATGGAAACCAAAATTCTTTACATAAAAACAGCATTCATTTTATTGTTTATAATTTTACAGTTCTTTGTTTCATTTAAAAAAAAATTCTTTATAAAATATATTAGCATGTTAAAAAACCAGTTCTTTGTTTCATTTAAACAAGAGGGCCATGATGGCCCTGGATCGCTCATCTGATTTTTTTTTTTTCACTTTAGCTATAAAAGCCCCGCCCCCTGGCGGCCATAATTTCCGACCAATCAACTTGGCTTGAAGGAATCTGATAGAGGGTCAGCCTAGGAACATTTCTACAAAATTATTTGAAAATCGGCCAGACACTTTTGGAGGAGAAGATTTTTTAAGTTTTCACTATAGCCATATAATGCAAAATAGCACTGCCAACTGGCAGCCATGTTTTTCAACCAATCAACATGGCTTGAAGGAATCTGAAAGTGGGTCGGTCACTTAAGGAACATTTCTACAAAATTATTTGAAAATCGGCCCGACACTTTCAGAGAAGAAGATTGTTTAAGTTTTCACTATAGCCATGCATATAAGGCAAAATAGCCCCGCCCCCCCCTGGCGTCCATAGTTTTTTATCAATCAACATGGATTGAAGGAATCTGATTGAGGGTCATCCAAGGAAAATTTCTACAATTTTTATTGAAAATCTGCCAACCAGTTTGGGAGAAGAAGATTTTTTAAGTTTTCACTATAGCCATATAAGGCAAAATATCCCTGCCCACTGGCGGCCATGTTTTTTGACCAATCAACATGGCTTGAAGGAATCTGATAGAGGGTCACTTAAGGAACATTTCTATAAAATTATTTGAAAATCGACCTGACACTTTCGGAGGAGAAGATTTTTTAAGTTTTTTACTATAGCCATATAAGGCAAAATAGCCCTGCCCACTGGTGGCCATGTTTTTTGACCAATCAACATGGCTTGAAGGAATCTGATAGAGGGTCACTTAAGGAACATTTCTACAAAATTATTTGAAAATCGACCTGACACTTTCGGAGGAGAAGATCTTTTAAGTTTTCACTATAGCCATATAGGCAAAATAGCCCGGCCCCCCTGGCGGCCATGTTTTTCGACCAATCAACATGGCTTCAAGGAATCTGATAGAGGGTCATCCAAGGAACAATTATTTGAAAATCTGCCAACCAGTTTGGGAGAAGAAGAATTTTTGATTTTTTTTTTCATTTCGTTTTCATGCATACCAGAATTATGCATGGATCTCAAAAATTTGAAGGAAATCTTGTGAGGTCATTGAGAGGATGCCTTCTGTGAAGTTTCATCCCAATTGACCCACTGGTTTACTGAGGAGAAGAAGTTGACGCACGACGAACGCCGGACAAAAGGCGATTACAATAACTCACCTTCAGCAAAGCTCAGGTGAGCTAAAAACAAGAGGCCCAAGAGGGCCAGTATCGCTCCACGGCCATAAGGCAAAAATCAAATCTCCAAACAGCCCTGCCCCCTAGTGGCCATATTTTTTACCAACCACCATGGCTTAAAGGAATCTTGTAGAGTGTCACCCAAGGAATGTTTCTGCAAAATTATTTGAAAATCAGCCTGACACTTTCGGAGGAGAAGATTTTTTAAGTTTTCACAATAGCCATATAGGGCAAAATAGCCCCACCCCATGGCGGCCATATTTTTGAACCAATCAACATGGCTTGAAGGAATCTGATAGAGGGTCACCCAAAGAACATTTCTACAAAATTATTTGAAAATCTGCTCAACACTTTCGGAGAAGAAGATTTTTTAAATTTTCACTTTGGTCATATAGAGCAAAATAGCCCCGCCTTCTGGCGGCCATATTTTTCGACCAATCAACATGGCTTGAAGGAATCTGATAGAGGGTCACCCAATGAACATTTCTACAAAATTATTTGAAAATCGGCTGAACACTTTCGGAGAAGAAGATTTTTTAAGTTTTCACTATGGTCATATAAGGCAAAATAGCCCCGCCCTCTGGCGACCATGTTTTTCGACCAATCAACATTTCTTGAAGGAATCTAATAAAGGGTCACCCAAGGAACATTTCTACAAAATTATTTGAAAATCGGCCGGACACTTTCAGAGAAGAAGATTTTTTAAGTTTTCACTATTTTTTTCTTTTGGTTGCCATGGAAACCAGAATTATGGATGGATCAACAAAATTTGAAGGAAATTTAAGAGAGGACATTGAGAGGATGCTTCCTATGAAGTTTCAACCAAATTGGCCAAGTGGTTAGTGAGAAGAAGTCGTTTAAAGGAAAAAGTTTACGCACGCACGCACAACGGACAATTCGCCATGACATAAGCTCGACTGGCTTTCAGCCAGTGGAGCTAAAAACCAGAACTGTAACCGGTAAAATGAGGTGAATTTCTTATAATAAATTGGTGGGTGGGATAACACAATTCAAAAATTTAACAAGGGCACCGCAAAGCGGATGCATCCCCTCGGCTTTCCATTTTCACATTGAGTTCTCTTGTGATCTAAATATTTAAGTCCAATTTTTGACTTCGATCTTTGACCTATGACCTTGAATCAATAGGCTTCAAAATATTGTCACAAACTAACTGTATGCCAAGTTTGGATAAGATCTGTCAAGGAATGGTCAGTGTAGAGTTGTAGACAAGGTTGCCACAGCTGAGATATATTGTAAGTTCAATCAAGTTCAATTTTGGGCATGACCTTTGACCTATGACCTTGAAAACCAATAGGCTTCAAGACATATCATAAACTAACTGTATAATAAGTTTTATTAAGATCGGTCAATGAATGGTCAGTGTAGAGTTGTGACAAGGCTGCCACAGCTGAAAATATTGTAAGTCCAATTTTGAGTTTGACCTTTGACCTATGACCTTGAAAATCAATAGGCTTCAAGATATTATCATAAAGTAACTGTATACCAAGTTTGGTTAAAATCTGTCAAGTAATGGTCAGTGTAGAGTGGTGACAAGGTTGCCACAGCTGAAAATAGTGTAAGTGCAATTTTGGGCTTGACCTTTGACCTATGACCTTGAAAATCAATAGGCTTCAAGATATTATCATAAACTAACTGTATACCAAGTTTTATAAAGATCGGTCAAGGAATGGTCAGTGTAGAGTGGTGACAAGGTTGCTACAGCTGAAAATATTGCAAGTCCAATTTTGGGCTTGACCTTTGACCTATGACCTTGAAAATCAATAGGCTTCAAGATATTATCATAAAGTAACTTTATACCAAGTTTTGTTAAAATCCGTCAAGTAATGGTCAGTGTAGAGTGGTGACAAGGTTGCCACAGCTGAAAATATTGCAAGTCCAATTTTGGGCTTGACCTTTGACCTATGACCTTGAAAATAAATAGTTGTCAACCTGCGCATCACTTTCTATTTACGTTTCTGCTACCACATCAGATGATTTTGAAAACATTGTTTGAAAAGGAAAAAAATATCTCTATATCAAACTTTCACAATTCCTATTTTCCATGTGTTATATTCAGGTGTTTAAATTAGAGATGTTCTAATTTTTGACAAAATATATTCAAAGTCGTCTGCTGCAGAATTGTTGTATGAGGGAAAGGGTTAAACATACATTGTGTTACAAGAACTGAATCCTTACCTCAAATTTTGTTACGAAGTCAGCAAAAACACCAAACAGCTCTGTTGTTGTAACTAGCTTAGAATCTTCACCGAAATACTGAACTGTTGTTTGGAACTCCTCCATTGTATTAGCGTTCAGTCGAAACAGACTCTGTATCTCATCAGAGGCGTGTGAAATAAAATGACCCATCACATCCTGGAAATTGTCATTTATGGCACTAAGGCTACTCTTCTGTGTTCCAAATTTTTCAAGTGTGCTGGAAATGTCCTGTGTGAAACAAAACAGATATGTAAACCCTATTTCCGATACAAAGACATTCGAGAAACTGGAAAGAGGAGATAATGCTTTTTTGTTTTGAACTGATCAGCTGGGCATCAAATCTCTTCTGTGTTTGGGAAACGTAGTAGCTAGTTTAGCTCAGGCTTATTTATTTATATCAATTTGTTAATAAACAAGTTTTCAGCTTATATTAATTTCACTTGATGTCTGCTTCCTGTAGAATTGACCAGAATTCGTTTGTGTTTGAAACAAGAGGCCCATAAGGGCCTATGCTCTACTGGGATGGTTCTTTGGTCATTTTCAATCCAGAGCATGCATGTATGGTGAAGATCGGATAGTAAATGGGGGCTCTATTGTGTTCACAAGCTGTATTATAGCAATTTTGACAATTCCAAGGGCCATAATCCAGTCATGCAAGGGCACATCTTGCTGGTTTTCGAATGGAGCCAAGCTCTCATCAATATTTAACTACTGTCTAAGTTTGGTGAAGATCAGATAGTAAATAGAGCCTCTATTGTGTTCACAAGCTGTATTATAGCAATGGGCCATAATCCAGCCTTGCATGGGCGGATCAGGCTGGTTTGCAAAAGGAACCAAGCTCTCATCAATATCTAACTACTTCCTAAGTTTGGTGAAGATTGAATAGTAAATGGAGGTTCTATTGTGTTCACAAGCTGTATTATAGCTGGTTTGCGAAAGGAACCAAGCTATCATGGATATTTAACTACTGTATAAGTTTGATTGAGATACAATCAAAACTGAAGACTGTATTGCGTTCACAAGCAATTGTTTAAGGACGCATGCACGCACGCATGACGGACACCACGCCACGGCATAAGCCCTTCTGGCCTTTGGCCAGTAGAGCTAAAAAACAACTGAAAGGCGGAATCCAATCTTCATGAAATTCAAACCTGGGACCTTTGGAATAAGAGGCAGCTGCACCACTGTCTTCCACTAAGAATGTATGTACAATAAACAGAGCAAATAAGTTGAAGATTACGAAATCTCTCTGGACAAACTCTTTATCTTGCTGAACAAAGAACTCAACCCCTTTCATACATACAGGTGGTAAACATAACAGCAAAATAGGAAATTGCTCATCACAAGTTGTCTGTTTCCGGGAAACTGTCCATTAGAAATGCCATGCCAATAGTTTGATTGATTGATTGATTAAGGTTTAACCCTTTCCCTCATACAACAATTCTGCAGCAGACAACTTTGAACATATTTTGTTAAATAATAAAAAAATCTCTATAATTGAATGGATAACGTTACTATGACTAAAAGTGAAAAACATTGTGGCAAAAGGAGAAATTGCTCGTTTTGAGCAATTTCTTCTTTTGTCACTATGTTTTCAAAAAGCCGTCTGTGGCAGAGGCGTCAGAAAGTGTCTATATGAGGGAAAGGGTTAACGCCATTTTAAACAATTTTTCAGTCATATCAAGGCGACCTGTTCATCTACTCATGCGTTTCCTGATTTTCCCACACCAGTACATAACACAACCACACAACATTCTTTCTAAGCAACTGGCTGCTTTTCCACATAGACTGTTAAACAGCCCTTTGGTGAAAGACGAATGACGCATATCACAGTGACTTTTCTCAAACGTCGGAAAGAATGTTGACTAAGCTGGGATTCAAACTCACAACCCCTGGATTGACAGCCTGTTTTGCTACCGACTGAGCTCGGCTCTAATAGTCTGATGATTGATGTTTAACCCTTTCACACATACAACAAATCTGCAGCAGACGACACATCTCATCAAAAACATGAAAAATCTCTATTATATGAAGGTTTACTTACTGACAAGGTTTACTTACTGACAAAAGTTGAAAACATTGTGGGAAAAGGAGAAATTGCTTGCGTGGAGCAATTTCTACTTTTGTCATAACGTTTTCAAAAGTTATCTGCTGCAGAGGCGTCAGAATGTGTCTATATGAGGAAACAAGAGGGCCATGATGGCCCTTGAATCGCTCACCTGATTTTTAGCTCACCTGAGCTTTGCTCAAGGTGAGTTATTGTGATCGCCTTTTGTCCGGCGTGCGTCGTGCGTCGTGCGTCGTGCGTCAACTTCTTCTCCTCAGTAACCGGTGGGTCAATTGGGATGAAACTTCACAGAAAGCATCCTCTCAATGACCTCACCAGAATTCCTTCAAATTTTTGGGATCCATGCAGAATTCTGGTTTCCATGGCAACGAAACGAAAAAAAACTTCAAAATTCTACTTCTCCCTAACTGGTTGGCAGATTTTGAACTTATTTTGTAGAAATGTTCCTTGGGTGACTCTCTATCAGATTCCTTGAAGCCATGTTGATTGGTCGAAAAACATGGCCGCCAGGGGGCGGGGCTTTTTTGCCTTATATGGCTATAGTGAAAACTTAAAAAATCTTCTCCTCCAAAAGTGTCAGGGCCGATTTTCAAATAATTTTGTAGAAATATTCCTTGGATAACCCGCTATCAGATTCCTTCAAGCCATGTTGATTGGTCGAAAATCATGGCCGCCAGGGGGGGGGGGCGGGCTTTTTTGCCTTATATAGCTATAGTGCAAACTTAAAAAATCTTCTCCTCCAAAAGTGTCGGACCGATTTTCAAATAATTTTGTAGAAATGTTCCTTGGATGAGCCTCTATCAGATTCCTTCAAGCCATGTTGATTGGTCAAAAAACATGGCCGCCAGGGGGCGGGGCTATTTTGCCTTTTATTGCTATAGTCAAAACTTAAAAAATCTTCTCCTCCATAAGTGTCAGGCCGATTTTCAAATAATTTTGTAGAAATGTTCCTAGGGTGACCCTCTATCAGATTCCTTAAAGCCAAGTTGATTGGTTGGAAACTATGCCCGCCAGATGGCGGGGGCTTATATAGCTAAAGTGAAAAAAAAAATCAGGTGAGCGATTCCAGGGCCATCATGGCCCTCTTGTTTATTTTTTTTTCACTTTAGCTATATAAGCCTCGGCCCCTGGCAGCCAGTTTCCGACCAATCAACTTGGCTTGAAGGAATCTGATAGAGGGTCACCCCTAGGAACATTTCTACAAAATTATTTGAAAATCGGCCAGATACTTTTGGAGGAGAAGATTTTTTATGTTTTCACTATAGTCATATAATGCAAAATAGCCCTGCCTACTGGCGGCCATGTTTTTTGACCAATCAACATGGCTTGAAGGAATATGAAAGTGGGTCATCCAAGGAACATTTCTACAAAATTATTTGAAAATCGGGCCGACACTTTTGGAGAAGAAGATTTTTTAAGTTTGCACTATAGCCATATAAGGCAAAATAGCCCCGCCCCCCCTGGCGGCCATGTTTTTCGACCAATCAACATGGCTTGAAAGGAATCTGATAGAGGGTCACCCAAGAAACATTTCTACAAAATTATTTGAAAATCGGCCTTACACTTTCGACTTTCGGAGGAGAAGATTTTTTAAGTTTTCACTACAGCCATATAAGGCAAAATAGCCCCGCCCCCCCCCCCCCCCCCCCCCCCTGGCGACCATGTTTTTCGACCAATCAACACGGCTTGAAGGAATCTGATAGAGGGTCATCCAAGGAACATTTCTACAAAATTATTTGAAAATCTGCCAACCAATTTGGGAGAAGAAGAATTTTGAAGTTTTTTCGGTTTCGTTGCCATGGAAACCAGAATTTTGCATGTATCCCAAAAATTTGAAGGAATTCTGGTGAGGTCAATGAGAGGATGCTTTCTGTGAAGTTTCATCCAAATTGACCCACTGGTTACTGAGGAGAAGAAGTTGACGCACGACGGACGCCGGACGCCGGACAAAAGGCGATCACAATAACTCACCTTGAGCAAAGCTCAGGTGAGCTAAAAAGGTTAATATATTTTCCATCTTCTTGCAATAAAATTTGCAAGATATCAACATGGGAATTAACCCATATAAAGGTTATAATACACCCAAAATTCTTTGTTTCCATGTAAATCGACCAGTTTCAGTCCTCAATTGTCACACTTTCTAAGCGTTTCTCATGTAGAAGACCATATATCATTGAAAAGAGTTACCTCCTAGCTTTAAAACAATCCAAAGAAAATGTGGGGTCATGCATTATGCAAGAAAGAACTCACCAGATGAAAATGGTAACCGTCATTTTGGACCAAATCGAGCCCGGACAAAACCGGTGTTTAGCATTCTCTACTTTCATTTTCAAACAAGGTCAAAATACTAAAAGTGATCAAATCAATCATTTCCAGTGCATCCTATACACATTCACAATGCATTTGAACTCAATGTCATATATTCAATACATTCTTGTGATGGTATACACTCATTTCTACGCAAACAAAGGTTTTTTTAGGGACTATAGTACTGTAAATCAGCAAGGCAGCGGATGTATTTAGCGTAATTTGACCTAAATAAACGAGATAAAGAAGCTATGATGGGCGAGTGATCTGATGAAACATTGGTTGTATCATGCAATTCTATTGGACAGAAAAGGAGCACATGCTCATGATTATTTAAATGTATGGGGTCAATAAACCCTTTCCCTCGTACGACAATTCTGCAGCAGACGACTTTGAACTTATTTTGTCAAAAAATAGAAAATCTCTATAATTAAATGGATAACCTATGACTAAAAGTGGAAAACATTGTGGCAAAAGGAGAAATTGCTCGTTCTGAGCAATTTCTTCTTTTGTCACTATGTTTTCATAAAGCTGTCTGCTGCAGAAGCGTCAACAAATGTATATATGAGGGAAAGGGTTAATAATTTGAACAATCTTGAAAGAGGGTCATCCAAGGAACATTGTCCCATATTATTTTATAAAACCTCTTAGTATTTCTCACGATATTCATATAAGAAAAACAAGCCTAGCCTCCTGGTGTCAACGGATTGAGATAATTTCAACTCTCTTTGTAGAGGGTTAATCAAGGAACAATATAATGCAAGATTATTTTCAAATTGGGCCAATTGCTTTGGACAAGAAGATTTTTAAAATTTAAACTAAACACAAATAAGGTAAACTAACTCGGCCCCATGGTGGCCATGTTTTTCAAAGAATCAGAATAATATAATAATCTTTGTAGAGGTATTTGTGTCAAATTATTTTTAAAGTTTTGAAATTTTACCTTTTTGAACAAATTTGAAAGAGGACCGCCTAAGGAACATCCCTGTAAAATGATTTTGAAATTTACCATCGACAGAAGGAGAGTCATCACAATAGCTCATCCCAAACAAGAGGCTCATGAGGGCCTATGCTCTACTGGCATTGATCTGGCTTGTTTCAAAAGGAACCAATATGTCATCAATATTCAAATACCATCTAAGTTTGGTGAAGATCAGATAGTAAATGGAAGCTCTATTGTGTTCACAAGCTGTATTATAGCAATTTTGACAATTTCAAGGGCCATAATCCAGCCATGCATGGGTAGATCTGGCCGTTTTTTAGAAATGAACCAAAAATACCATCTAAGTTTGGTGAAGATCAGATAGTAAATGGAAGCTCTATTGTGTTCACAAGCTGTATTATAGCAATTTTGACAATTTCAAGGGCCATAATCCAGCCATGCATGGGTAGATCTGGCCGTTTTTTAGAAATGAACCAAACTCTCATGGATATCTAACTACTGTATAAGTTTGATTGAGATACAATCAAACATAAGGACTGTATCATGTTAACAAGCCCTATTATAGCAATTTTGACAATTTCAAGGGCCATAATTCAGTCATGCATGGGGCGGATCTGGCTTGTTTTCGAAAGGAATCAAGCTCTCATGGATATCTAATTACTGTATAAGTTTGATTGAGATACAATAAAAAGAAAGAGACTGTATCGTGTTAACAAGCTCTATTATAACAAATTTTGACCATTTCAAGGGCCATAATCCAGTCATGCATGGGCGGATCTGGCTGGTTTTCAAAAGGAACCGAGTTCTCATGGATATCTAACTACTGTATAAGTTAAGTTGAGATACAATCAAAAGTGAAGACTGTATCCTGTTAACAAGCTCTTTTATAGCAATTTTGACCATTTCAAGGACCATAATCCAGTCATGCATGTGCGGATCTGGCTGGTTTTCGAAAGGAAGACTGTATCGTGTTAACAAGAAATTGTTTACGGACGGACGGACGCACGCACGACGGACGAATCGCCACGACACGACAAACGCCTTTGGCCAGTAGAGCTAAAAACAGATGAAGCCTAGAATATTTTTTGATATCTAGCTCAGTAGATGCTAATAGATAAGAAATATATTTCCAGTTACAAACCTGAAGAACTTTCCGCAATTCTTGTAATTCTTGGTTAAGGAGAACATTGGAAACTGAAAGTAAAATGTAACATTTGAATATTGTCTCTAACCTGTAACTGCTATGATATTTACAATATATGAATGGATAAAATATTGCACCATTTACAAACTTATTTGGAAAATATTACCACAGAGTTGCAAACATTGTGGAAAAACGAGAAAGTTGACAGCAGCATGCGGCATCAAAAGTCATCTGTATCAGAACAAGGCTTTAAATGAACAAGAGGGCCATGATGGCCCTGGAATCGCTCACCTGATTTTTTTTTCACTTTACCTATATAAGCCCCCTGACCCCTGACGACCAATCAACTTGGCTTGAAGGAATCTGATAGAGGGTCACGACCAATCAACTTGGCTTGAAGGAATCTGATAGAGGGTCACCCTAGGAACATTTCTACAAAATTATTTGAAAATCGGCCTGACACTTTTGGAGGAGAAGATTTTTTAAGTTTTCCCTATAGCCATAAAATGCAAAATAGCCCTGCCCACTGGCGGCCATGTTTTTTGACCAATCAACATGGCTTGAAGGAATCTGAAAGTGGGTCACTTAAGGAACATTTCTACAAAATTATTTGAAAATCGGCCTGACACTTTCGGAGAAGAAGATTTTTTAAGTTTTCACTATAGCCATATAACGCAAAAACTCCCCGCCGCTCTGGCGGCCATGTTTTTTGACCAATCAACTTGGCTTGAAGGAATCTGATAGAGGGTCATCCAAGGAACATTTCTACAAAATTATTTGAAAATCGGCCTGACACTTTCGGAGGAGAAGATTTTTTAAGTTTTCATTATAACCATAAAAGGCAAAATAGCCCCGCCCCCCCTGGCGGCCATGTTTTTCGACCAATCAACATGGCTTGAAGGAATCTGATTGAGGGTCATCCAAGGAACATTTCTACAAAATAATTTGAAAATAGGCCTGACACTTTCGGAGGAGAAGATTGTTTAAGTTTTCACTATAGCTGTATAAGGCAAAATAGCCCCGCCCCCCTGGCGGCCATGTATTTCGACCAATCAACATGGCTTGAAGGAATCTGACAGAGGGTCATCCAAGGAACATTTCTATAAAATTATTTGAAAATCTGCCAACCAGTTTGGGAGAAGAAGAATTTTGAAGTTTTTTTCATTTCGATGCCATGGAAAACCAGAATTCTGCATGGATCCCAAAAATTTGAAGAAAATCTGGTGAGGTCATTGAGAGGATGCTTTCTGTGAAGTTTCATCCCAATTGACCCACTGGTAACTGAGGAGAAGAAGTTGACGGACGACGGATGATGGACGACAGTCGCCGGACAAAAGGCGATCACAATAACTCACCTTGAGCAAAGCTCAGGTGAGCTAAAAAGACGATGAATTATTGAATTATACTGTAATTTCTGTAACATATACACTTTCATCCTGCATATTCTACTGTTAACCAGTTCTTATATTTAAACCCTTTACCTCCTACAAAACATTTGAAGCAGACAACTTCAAAATCCAGGCAAAATATAGAAAATTTCTTTAAATAAAAGTAATACTTTTTACGAAAATTGAAAACTTTGTTGCAAATGGGGTAATTTCTGCTTTGGCCACAATGTTTTCAAAAATCATTTGCTCTGAAAAGATCTGAGGAGAAATTTGTAACATCTGGAAATTCTGAACTGTATAAGTGAAGGGTTTAAACAAGGGACCATGATGGAGTATAATTCACCAATGGATCTGAAAGACTAGGCAGCATTTACCTTTTCCAACTTGCAGACGCATTTTGCTGTATCTCAAAAGACGGTATTTGAAAATATTGTGGCGCAAAGAGAAATTGCTCACACAATGCTCTAAACTGTATTCAACAATTATATTTTCATTATTTTGGGATTATCTATAATTAAGCCCAGAAAATTTTCAAAGTTGCCTGCTGTAGATTTGTTGCATGTGGTAAAAGGTTTAAGTTCCTATTATGCAGATGTGTTTTCCACAGATGTTTTCAAAGCAGACAACAACTAGATGGTCGTTTTTGAATTAAAAACATACATGTTTGTCTCCCTCATGGCAGCTTGTTAGTCATTTTAATACTGATACAGGATGTTCGAATGAAAAAAGTATGGCAGAAACATTGGCTCTGCACATCATGTCTATATGATGAATATTGGTAGTATATAAGTTATTTCAAAGTCTTTCAAGCAGTACAAGAGATATGGAGCAGACACAAAATACAGTCATATTACTTTTGACCTCTGATTTTCATCAGAGCTTATAAAAACATGACTCTGCACATCACGGCAATGGGGTGAGCAATATGGTGAGCATAAGTTATTTCATAGCATTTGACCGTAGACCTATAAATGTGACCTTGACATTCAACAGAGCTGGCAGAAACATGTGCTTTGCACATCATTTCAATACTGCGAATATTTGTGGTGAGTAAGTTTAAAATCCTACGAGCCCTTTAAAAGATAATGAGCGGACACAAAATAATCATATCAACAGAGCTTGCAGAAACAAGAGCTCCGCACATCATTCCAATATGGCGAACATTTGTGGCAAGTAGTTTCAAAATCTTTCAAGCCGTTTAAGAGATATTGAGTGGGCACAAAAAAAGTCATATTATCTTTGACCCCTAAGTGTGACCTTGACCTTCAACTGAGATTGCAGAGGCATGCGCTCTGAACATTGTGTCAATATGGTATATATATGTGGTGGGTTATTTCAAAATCATTCAAACGGTTCAAAAGTTATCGAGTGGACACAATGTGTGAAAGACAGACGGACAACCCAAGTCAAAGCAATAGATCTTTCCCCCTGTACATTGGTGTGGGGGAGGGAAGACATAATTAAATGTACAGATATCAGGTAAACAGTTAAAATGTTACAAACCTCAAAGACTTTATTGCACTGCAGCAACAATGCCTTAATCCTTTCCTATAAACAACAAATTTGCAGCAGACAACTTTGAAAACAATTGAAGAAATATAAAGAAAACAACTAAACATGACAGTTTAATTTTTGGATACTGTTGAAAACACTGTGGCAAATGGAGGAATTGCTCATTATGTGGGTAATGGTTCAACTGGCGTCCTCCTAAGTCTAATATTTTAGCGAAACATCATCGCTCAATCCTTTCCCATATACAAGAAAATTCCTCTGCATGTGGGAAAGATTTAATTTTGCTTTTATAACAAAGGGTTGGTAAAAATGTTAATGAGGAGAAGTTTTTCATTTACATTTTGAGGCCTGTGCAACAGTTGTAAGTTCTTCACTCACTGCCACCAATTCTGGAAATTTGGTGTGTACGGCTTCAGCAAGAACATGTAGAAATGTAAGTTTGTTGTCTGCAGTCTTAGTTATTTCAAGCTAAAATAAAAAATAATTCAAGTATTTAGTCATATATGATTAAGGAAGTTTGATGGTTTTGACATGTATACATAAAAGTAATCATAGGTATTGAAGTTATTCTCAATTACAGATTAATTTTAAAGCAAAGTCTATTGCCAAAAGTGTCAGCAATTATTTAAGGTTTGACATAAATGCTTACCAACATGCAAAAGATTGCAGCAGATGACTTTTAAGATATCTAGACAAAAATAGGAAAAATCTTTATAGATGAAAGGATAATTTTTTAATAAAATTCAAAGTTCAACTGTTACAGAGGCATTAGTAAGTGTCTGTATGTGGGAAAAGGTTAAGAATAATTCATCAGACAATCAAGCTGTAAGAGAGTATATATAACATTGGCTTGTGATGAGTACTTACAAATACTAGGATTTAAACACAATTAAGTGTTTCAAGCTATAATATAAACAAGAAGTAAAGTTAAAGGTTGACAACTAATGGAAGCCTTAATTTAAATCAAAAACCCATTAGAAACATCATTGACCTTGAAAAGGTAGTATCTCTGATACAGAATAGAATCACTAAGTCAAACCTCTTTGACCTTAGGTAGGTAGTATCTCTGATACAGACCAGACTCATTCAGTCTTTGACCTTGGATAGGTAGTATCTCTGATACAGACCAGAATCACTCAGTCAAACCTCTTTGACCTTGGATTGGTAGTATCTCTGATACAGACCAGAATCACTCAGTCTTTGACCTTAGATAGGTAGCATCTCTGGTACAGACCAGAATCACTCAGTCGAACCTCTTTGACCTTGGATAGGTAGCATCTCTGGTACAGAACAGAGTCACTCAGTCTTTGACCTTGGATAGGTAGCATCTCTGGTACAGAACAGAGTCACTCAGTCTTTGACCTTAGATAGGTAGCATCTCTGGTATAGACTAGAATCTCTCAGTCAAACCTCTTTGACCTTGGATACATGTAGGTAGCATTTCTGGTACAGAACAAAGTCACTCAGTCTTTGACCTTGGATAAGTAGTATCTCTGGTACAGAACAGAATCACTCAGTCAAACCTCTTTGACCTTAGATAGGTAGTATCTCTGATACAGACCAGAATCACTCAGGCAAACCTCTTTGACCTTAGATAGGTAGTATCTCTGATACAGACCAGAATCACTCAGCCTTTGACCTTGGATAGGTAGTATCTCTGGTACAGAACAGAATCACTCCGTCAAACCTCTTTGACCTTGGATAGGAAGTATCTCTGATACAGACCAGAGTCACTCAGTCAAAAGTCTTTGACCTTTGATAGGTAGTATCTCTGATATATACCAGAATTCCTCAGTCAAACCTCTTTGACCTTGGAAAGGTAGTATCTCTGATACAAACTAGAATCCCTCAGTCAAATTTCTTTGACATTGGATAGGTAGTATCTCTGATACAGACCAGACTCACTCAGTCAAACCTCTTTGACCTTGGAAAGGTAGTATCTCTGATACAGACCAGACTCACTCAGTCAAACCTTTGACCTTGGATAGGTAGTATCTCTGATACAGACCAGAATCCCTCAGTCAAACCTCTTTGACCTTGGATAGGTAGTATCTCTGATACATACCAGACTCACTCAGTCAAACCTCTTTGACCTTGGATAGGTAGTATCTCTGATACAGATCAGAATCACCTTGTCAGAAAATAGAAATTACATTCAACAACTACTGGAGAGTATCCATAGAAACATTTTGTCAATGTACCACTTGTACTTTGACTATAACAAAAACAAGAGGGCCATGATGGCCCTTGAATCGCTCACCTGATTTTTTATTTTTTTTTCACTTTAGCTATATAAGCCTCGCCCCCTGGCAGCCAGTTTCCGACCAATCAACTTGGCTTGAAGGAATCTGATAGAGGGTCACCCTAGGAACATTTCTACAAAATTATTTGAAAATCGGCCAGATACTTTTGGAGGAGAAGATTTTTTAAGTTTTCACTAAAGCCATATAATGCAAAATAGCCCTGCCTACTGGCGGCCATGTTTTTTGACCAATCAACTTGGCTTGAAGGAATCTGAAAGTGGGTCATCCAAGGAACATTTCTACAAAATTATTTGAAAATCGGGCAGACACTTTTGGAGAAGAAGATTTTTTAAGTTTGCACTATAGCCATATAAGGCAAAATAGCCCCGGCCCCCCCATGGCGGCCATGTTTTCCGACCAATCAACATGGCTTGAAGGAATCTGATAGAGGGTCACCCAAGGAACATTTCTACAAAATCATTTGAAAATCAGCCTGACACTTTCGGAGGAGAAGATTTTTTAAGTTTTCACTATAGCCATATAAGGCAAAATAGTCCCGCCCCCCTGGCGGCCGTGTTTTTTGACCAATCAACATGGCTTGAAGGAATCTGGTAGAGGGTCATCCAAGGAACATTTCTACAAAATTATTTGAAAATCTGCCAACCAGTTTGGGAGAAGAAGAATTTTGAAGTTTTTTCGTTTCGTTGCCATTGAAACCAGAATTCTGCATGGATCCCTAAAATTTTAAGGAATTCTGGTGAGGTCATTAAGAGGATGCTTTCTGTGAAGTTTCATCCCAATTGACCCACTGGTTACTGAAGAGAAGATGTTGAAGATGTTTTAAGTTTTCACTTTGGCCATATAAGGCAAAATAGCCCCGCCCCCTGGCGGCCATGTTTTTTGACCAATCAACATGGCTTGAAGGAATCTGATAGAGGATTACCCAAGGAACATGTCTACAAAATTATTTGAAAATCGGCCTGACACTTTTGGAGAAGAAGATTTTTTAAGTTTGCACTATAGCCATATAAGGCAAAATAGCCCCGCCACCCCTGGCGGACATGTTTTTCGACCAATCAACATGGCTTGAAGGAATCTGATAGAAGGTCACCCAAGGAACATTTCTACAAAATTATTTGAAAATCGGCCTTACATTTTCGGAGGAGAAGATTTTTTAAGTTTTCACTATAGCCATATAAGGCAAAATAGCCCCGCCCCCCCCCCCCCCCCCCCCCCCCCTGGCGGCCATGTTTTTCGACCAATCAACACGGCTTGAAGGAATCTTCAGAAGGCAAAATAGTCCCGCCCCCCTGGCGGCCGTGTTTTTTGACCAATCAACATGGCTTGAAGGAATCTGGTAGAGGGTCATCCAAGGAACATTTCTACAAAATTATTTGAAAATCTGCCAACCAATTTGGGAGAAGAAGAATTTTGAAGTTTTTTCGGTTTCGTTGCCATGGAAACCAGAATTTTGCATGTATCCCAAAAATTTGAAGGAATTCTGGTGAGGTCAATGAGAGGATGCTTTCTGTGAAGTTTCATCCAAATTGACCCACTGGTTACTGCGGAGAAGAAGTTGACGCACGACGCACGACGGACGCCGGACAAAAGGCGATCACAATAACTCACCTTGAGCAAAGCTCAGGTGAGCTAACAAGAGGGCCATGATGGCCCTTGAATCGCTCACCTGATTTTTTTTTTTTTTTCACTTTAGCTATATAAGCCTCGCCCCCTGGCAGCCATAGTTTCCGACAAATCAACTTGGCTTAAAGGAATCTGAAGGTCACCCTAGGAACATTTCTACAAAATTATTTGAAAATCGGCCGGATTCTTTTGGAGGAAAAGATTTTTTAAGTTTTGCCTTGAGCAAAGCTCAGGTGAGCTAATAATCCAAGCCACGAATGCATTGTCATTCAAACAGTAACTAGAACTATCACTGAATGTGATTAATACCCCCCGAACGTCGCCCTAAAAGGGAAAGGTAGTGGAATATTAAGAAACCCCACCTTAAATTCCAACTTGTAGTTTTAAAGATAATCTCTGGACAAGAAAAAAGTACAAAAGGGCGATGAAAATTGTTCTACGAACAGAAAATATAACAAAGGGCAATAAATCTGTTATCAGCTAAAATAGAGTTATGGTTCTTGTTCACTGCACTTCCTCTTAATGTGTTGTATCATAGTATGAAGTTTTATTGAATTCCATCCATAAGTTTTGAAATTATTCTACGCTCAACAAAAAGTAACAAAGGGCAATAACTCTGTAATTATGTAAATTACAGTTATGGTTCTTGTACGCTGTACTTCCTCTCATAGTGCTCTACCATTGTATGCAGTTTTATTAGATTCCACCTATTAGTTATTAAGTAATTCTCTGGACAAGAAAAAGTAACAAAGGGAAATGACTCTGTATTTAGGTA